>VZQC01007049.1:1341139-1408290 GCA_009823505.1 Rhizomys pruinosus | reverse complement strand
CCTTGCCTTCCCACACCATCGAACAAGGAGAATATGACAATGATGAGGTCGCTCCCCAACTGTAATTGGAGACAACTATTGTAGAGGACGAAAGGTTATTCCTGGACAACTGTCAGCCATGAAAGGAAACAGCCATAATTGACCAGAGTCCAAGTCAACAGCTCCAGAGAGAGTGGACTGTTTTACCTCTCATCCACCTGTGCCCCTTTCTAAGCCTAGGGAACAACCTGCGGAAGAGGGGCGTGGTAGAATGTAAGGGCAAAAAAAAAAAAAAAAAAAAAAAAAAGAAAAGAAAAGAAGAAAGAAAATACAGATGTTAAAACTATTTTGACCTTTGGAAATATGTCAAGATCCCTTGCACAGAAGGATTCAGGTGAAGGCCCTGAACTTAACTCTCCAGCTTTCCCATTACTGCCATGTCCAAAAACTAAGTTCACAGGATTTACTCTCCAACACAGTTATATCCTATACTGGTCTCAAACTTGGAATATTTTGCCAATGCATCAGTGCTGGGAAGAAAGGTAAAAAGCACCATACTTACTGGGCTGGATAGCTTTAGTGTCAACTTGACACACCTGGGTTGAGAGAGCCTCAATTGGGGAATTGGCTCCATTGGACTGGCCTGTGGCCACATCTGTGGAGTATTGTCTTGATTGTTGGGCAATGTGGGAACACCCAGCCCACTCTGGGTGGTGCCACCTCTGGGCAGGTTGTTGGGTACCATATAAGAAGAAAGGCTGGGAATGGGCCAGGGGAGCAAGCCAGTAAACAGCATTCCTCCATGGCCTGTGCTTCAGCTCCTGCCTCCAGGTTTCTGCCCTGAGTTTCTACCTTCTCCCTGAGTGATGAACTATGACCCAGGAGATGTAAGCTGAATAAACCCTTTCCTCCCCAAGTTGGTGTTGGTCACAGTGTTTTGTCACAGCAATGGAAGAGAAACTAGAACAAAAAATTGGTACCGAGAGTGGGGTGTTGGCTGTGAAGAACCTAACCATGTGGATGTTTGGAGAAATGTGGAAGACTTTGGAACTTTGGGCTAGAAAAGCTGTTGACTACTTTAAGCAGAGCTTAATGGGCCATTCTAGTAGAAGCCTGGAAGAAATCATTGCTGGAAGAAATGTAGTTCCAGAGGAAAGTAAAAACTTAGGCAGCAACTGCGATCTTTTATCAAAGAGTCTGGCCACAGTTTGCCCACAGTCCAAATGCTTGCCTGATGCTAAGTTGAAAAACAATGGACTAATGTCTTTGGTGGAAGATATTTCAAGACAGCCTAATGCAGAAATGGTGGCATGGCTATTAATGGTGAATATTGTGCATATCTACAGTGAAAAGGAGCAAATGGTCTTGTTTTGATCTAGTATTTCCACACTATGCCTCTCTTCCTCCCTTTTGAAATGGGAATGTGTATTCAGTTCCAATGTACGTTGGAAGTATGTAATTTGCCTTTTGATTTTACAGGAGCTTACAATTAAGAGATTGGCCTGTGTCTCAGAAGAGATTTTGGACTATAGACTTTTGAATAGAATTGAGACTTGTAAAGACTATGGGGACTTTTAATGTTGGACTAAATGCATTTTGCATTTTATGTGGTAAGGAGCCTCTGGGGGCCAGGGAGTGTGATGTGGTGGTTTGAATGAGAGTGTCCCACATAGGCTTTAAGTATTCAGATATTTTGTCTCCAGTTGTTGGCACTGTTCTTGGAGGTCTTAGAAAGTGTCACCGTGCTGGAGGAAGTATGTCATTGGGGGCAGGCTTACTGAGGTTAACAAGCCTTGCAGTCTCCATTCTTTCTCTCTGCTTCCTGTGCTCATTGGGAGATGTGAACTTCGACTTGCTGCTCCAGCCCTGGCCACCATGCTTCCTGCCACAATGGACTCTAATTCCCTGGAACCATCAATCATAAGCTCAAACTTAAGTTCCCTTGGTCAAGGTGGTTTTATCACAGCAACAGTAACGTGACTAAAACACCTAGAAACTTTTAATAATATTTCAAAAATGTGTTACAGTTATTATTACAGGGTTTTTGTAGCATGGAAGGCTGTCATTGGAAGTAAGAGACTATGATTAGAAGATGTCTAATAGGAGAATAAGAGGACTATATTTGATGCTGGTTATGTAGCAAGGCTAACCACTGATGGCCTGAAGTCTCCAAAATTCTGAGCCAAATAAAAATATCTCTTGTAAGTTTTCATTTCAGGGATTCCATCAGTGATGACAAACTGGTAAACACAGGAAGAATGTGGGCTCTCCAATGTTTATAGACAGAATCCTCATTTCCATAATTCAAAGGGAGTAGACAGATAGCCCTGCACAAAATCACAGTGACCATTCCTTGGTTATATTTACTTTTCTGATGCTATTTGAACCCTGTTATTTCTACCTCCTTTCTCCTTTTCCCTTTGAAATGCCTAGTTACTACTGTATAATCAGAATGGATCTGAATTATTACACAAACTTTCTGTAGATATTGAACCAGATCAATTTTGCCATTTAATTTCTAACATTCTCTGTCTTAGCTAATGTATGTGTGCATGAGTAATAAATGTGGCAAGTTACTGGAAAGGTTTTCAATCCAGTACTCAGACTGAATAGACCTGAATAATTTCGAGGCAAACTCAGCCTAATCACTCACAGAAAGTTTTATTCTCCAAATTAAAAAAAAAAAAACTTTATAAAGAAGATACAAAAAGAGAATTCTGTGATTCAATGCTGTGGTGGTTTGAATGAGAGTGCCGCCCCCATAGGCTTAAAGTATTCAGACATTTTTGTATCCAGTTGGTGGCACTGTTTTGGAAGGTCTTAGAAGATGTGGCCATGCTGGAGGAAATACATCACTTGGGGTGAGCTTAGAGAGTTCAATAAGCCTTGCAAATTTCCAGTTGCTCTCTCTCTGCTTCCTGTGCTCACTGGACGATGTGAACCTCAGCTTTCTGCCCCAGCTCCTGCCACCATGCCTCCCCACCACAATGGACTCTTAACTCCCTGGAACCATCAATCATAAGCTCATATAAACTCTTATTTTCATAAGATCTCTTGGTCATGGTGGTTCTATCACAGCAACAGAAAAGTGACTAATACAGTTATTTGGTACCAGAGAGTGGACTGTTGGCTGTGAAGAGCATAACCATGTGAGTGTTTGGAGAAATGTGGAAGACTTTGGAACTTTGAGCTATAAAAGTTGTTGACTGCTGTAAGGGGAGCTTAAATGGCCATTCTAGTAAAAGCCTGGAAGAAAGCAGTGCTGAGAAAAATGTAGTTCCACAAGAAAATACGGACTTGAGCAACAACTAGGATTTTTTGGCAGAGTCTGACTGAAGTTTGCCCACAACCCAAATGCGTGCCTGAGGCTAAGTTGAAAAGCAATGGACTAATTTCTTTGGTGGAGCATATTTCAAGACAGCCTAAGGTAGAAATGGTGGTGTTGTTATTAATGGTGAATATTATACAGATCTATGGTGAAAAAGAGCAAATGGGGCAGAGAGAAATGCAGAATGTACAGTTTGGATCTGATAAATGCACAACGAAGATTAATGTTGGAGCCAAGCCAAGTGCTGAAGGAGAGGATCCCTTTGATAAGGAGATTAAAGAGATTAAGGACAGGCCTAGAGATTTATAAGTAAACAATAGACTGAGATTAAAGTGATTAAGGAGAGGCCTCCAACAAGTCCAGGGCAGAGAAAATCTGTGAATGTGGTTGAAGGAGGCCAGCATCCATCCCAAACTTGCAGCCAAACTTGGCAGTTTCATTCACTTGGTGCTGGCTTTAGAGGTATAAAGGATGGAAGAGTGAAGGGGTCATCAGTCTTTGCTTTTTCAGAGAGGCACTGAGGTCAGGTAGAGTGCAGCAGGGGTATCTCTGTATAAAGAAGGCCCTGATAGACCATTGCATGGAGCTGTGAAGGTGAAGCCTGGTTGGCAGTGAAGACCCCAAGAAGACATTTTAGATGCTAGATGTATGAGATATTTGCCAAAGAGAGCTGCATAGAGGGAGTGGTACCACCCTAAGAAAGAGATGTATATTGCATGCAAAGCTGGAATAACTGAACCATCTTAGCACGTTGGAAGTAGAAGTCTCATGTGGAGGTTTTGGACTTGGTGTTCTCCCTGCTGGTTTTTGGTCTTGTTTTGGTCCAGTATTTCCTCACTATGCCTCTATTTCTCCTTTCTGGAGTGGGAATGTGTATTCGGTTCCACTATATGTTGGGAGTATGTAATTTGTCTTTTGAGTTTACAGGAACTTACAGTTAAGGGATTGGCCTGGGTCTCAGAAGAGACTTTGGACTGTAGATTTTTGAATAGTATTGAGACTTGTACAGACTATGGGGACTTGTATGGTTGGAATAAAAGCATTTTGCATGTTATATGTCCATGAGCCTATGGGGGCCAGGGAATAGAATGTGGTGGTTTGAATGAGAATGTCTAACATATTCTTCAGACATTTTGTCTCCACTTGGTGGTGCTGTTTTGGAAGATCTTAGAAGGTGTGGCAAGGCTGGAGGAAGTGCTTCATTCCCTGGGAGCATCAATCATAAGTTCAAATAAACTCTTCCTTTTATAAGTTCCCTTGATCATGGTGGTTTTACCACAGCAACATAAAAGTGACTAACACAAATGCTTTCTAAAATGTTTAAATAATAGTAATAGGATATTTTAGAGCATACACTTGCTGGAGTTCATTTTAAGAGGAGGCAGAAATAAAATAATAACAGGGTCCAAGTGATAATTGCAATTCCTTGAAACTCATTACTGGAAGGAAAGCAGAAGCCCATGACACATTGTGCAGATTATCAACAAAGAGGAGAGAAAGCATGATTGAGAGAGTGGTAGATGCTCTAGGGAGACCCAAAGTTCTGGAAAGGACAGCGAGAGACTGGCTGAACACAACCAGGTGTGCTGATGTCTGTCTTACTGACTCTTAGTTTGCCAACTGCATCAACACTAGCAGAAACCTATACATCTTAAACTAAAGCAACCCCACCGACAAATATTTGAAAAAAAATGAAATGACAAACAAAATAATAAAAATTGTTTTTAGATTATGGAAAGTTTAGTGACTAAGCTTCAGAAATTTGGCATAAACTTCTCTCCATACTACATTTGGTGTATCCATACCATAGGAATTGACTATTTTTCCATTTGTATTAAAGGGAGTTGGCCATTTCATAGTGTTCACATCTATATAAGTCTGGTCATATGAAAAAAGTACATGCTCTTTAAATGTACAGATGAGTATATTGCCTGTGTTATGTAAGTACACCCATGTTGTGGTTTCTTGCAATGCCCATGGAAGTCAGAAGAAGGCATAGACCCCCTGGGACTGGAGTTATAGATGGCTGTTAGCTACCATGTGGGTGCTGAGATTTGAACACAGCTCTTCTGTAGGACAAGTCAGTGCTGTCAGCCCCTGAGCTATCTCACCAGCCCTGAAAATAGACTTTAAGAAACATAGAATGTGCTAGTGATGGCTCAGCAGTCAAAGGTGTTATCCAGCAAGCTTCATTATTTGAATTCAATCTCTGGAGAACTGATGGAAGCAGAGACTTGAATGTCGTAATTTGTCCCAGAACATACACTCCATGGTAAGTGTGTAACTCAAAAATACATGATTGTAAAAGAAAAAAATTGACCCTGGAAAAGTGATAATCAAATGTGAACATAAAAGAAAACAGAGAAATCAAAGCAAAAAGAGAGAAAAGTACTTCCATTAACTGCAATAGGAGAGAGAGAGAGAGAGAGAGAGAGAGAGAATTACAAAAATAATGCTTTGCATTAAAAGAAAGTACAGGGGTTAAAATTCCCCTCCCTATTTTGAAGATAGACATCTACCACTTTTCATTTTGAAAAAAACACAGCGTGCCCTCCACAATCTGAAGTTGCAGTTCCCTCAAGGTGAAATGTGAAGTCAGAGTCACTTGAAAAGATATCTAAATACAGATCCTCTGAAATATTTTTGGGTTTTTATTTCTGCACTTTTATAGTTGTGTCACCCACACCTATTCATAAGCAAATAATTTTAGTGCCTCAACTTTGTCAAGGCTTTGTGAGATATCCTTGGGTTTCATAAATGCCATAGTAGCTTTCATTCATATTCTTTACACATTACAAAGGAAAGGAGCACAAGTTTGTTAAAATGGGTGCATTTGAATCTATCCTAAGGCAAGCAGTGATTTTCAGTAACCGCAGTAAGCCCACGTACATATTTTAGTATAGTTTCAAGTTAGTGTAATTTTTAAGAAAAGAAGTCTGCATGTGGGCCTGTGCTTTTGTCTTCTGGGTACCAGTGAGCCTTTCCTCCCCATTGCCTCTGTGTGACTGTAATTTTCTCTCTCACTTGATTACATTGGTATTTTAATTATTTATTTATTTATTTATTTAGTTAGTTAGTTAGTTAGTTAGTTAGTCAGTTAGTTAGTTATTTTACCCTTGCTTCAATACCTAAAAAAAATCTGACTCTAAAGCAGCAAGAAGAAGCAGGGACAGTCTCTTTCCAGCTTGGGAGTCTTGGTAGTTTTGGCACTACTAGTCACACACAGAGATTGTCTGTGAATTGTCCATATCTAAATTACAGTCTCCAATACAGCTTCTACACCCAAGGCTCACAGAACTTAGTGGGATAATGAATCTCTCAACTCCCATTAATAAAGCCATGAACACAAAGGGCCGCAAATAGCCAAAATGTAAAGAACAAAAGTCTGCAGAGTGTGCGTCCTTGGAGAGGACTTCTATATTAAACTCCACCCACCAAGGGCTCAAGGACCATTGTGGAGGAGGTGACAGAAAGATTCTAAGAGCCAGAGGAGGAGGTGGACGGCCATATTGAAATTGAGTACTACAGACTCCCAGGACCCTGCTCACTTGAACCTAGAGCAATGTTGTCACCATACACAAGACCTATACAAACTCAAGCAGACAAAAGCCAGCACAAGATTATGGAAATGGGCAGCAGAAGATCTATTAGCAGCTGAGTACTGCTAGGTGAGGGAGGGTTTAAAGGGTGACTCTAGATAGGCTGACTGGACTCTAATCATTGAACTTGGAGTGAGGGATGCCAGGGCATGATACACACACACACACACACACACACACACACACACACACTCACTCATACATATAAAGTAAAACTAAATAAATGATTTTTTAAAAGAATTTATGGCAATGATGTTTATATATATACTAAGAGGACATGGACAATCTACAAGAGTCAAGAAACAGTGAAAATATTGAATATGGTTTTGGACCAAAATCTACTATATGTAACTCAAAAGCAAATAAGTTTCTCTTGTACTTGGAAGTTCAAAAAAGTAAGCCTAGATAAATAAACAGTGTGATATTGTTATCTAAATTGCACATTGTAAAGGCATCAATTTGAATTAAATAGAATAAAAAATCTTACAGATATTAAATAGAATAAAAAAATCTTACAGATGTAATATTGAACTAGTAAGACAGTATCAAGTAGTATTTCATGAATATGAAGCTCTTAAAGGTTTAAGAATCTCTGCAGCCTTATTAATAAGAATATTGGGAGCTTGAAGAATGATGCAGACCATACTGACATTCCATGTCAACCTATTTCCTGGGTTCCTGGCAAGGTTTTATCCATCATCTGTTTGTTAGTTAAATGTGTACTAATGTATATATACACACATAGGACTGCATTTTGTAATTTTATTTTTGCTTCAATGTGTGCTACACATTTATTTACAAACCCAGCCTTCTTTTAGATACAATTAAAGAGGGGTTCAAAACAAGGAATATGTATAATCCACACAAAGTAAAAAAGGGAAGAGGTGAAGTGTACCTTTGCATAACTGATGTGATTCTCCATGTTTCTAAGAATTGTAACTTATGAAAGAATTTTGGTTTCTGCATGCAAAGCAGTTGCAACCCTCAACTCACTTTTGGGATGGATTCATTCTGTATTATCTTTATTTTGCATTGGGCTAATCTAAGTTACTTGCTTTGTAAAGATATAATAGCAGTGAAATACTTAAACGTTTATATTTTTAATAGTTTGAAATTGTTCATTCAAGTGTGATTTCATTGGCTTTCTAGAAAGGTCCTTTTGAAGATATATTTTAAGTGTGTGTGTGTGTGTGTGTGTGTGTGTGTGTGTGTGTGTGTGTGAATGTATGTGTATGTGTTTATAGAGCTTCCCATGGAAATCAGCAGAGGGTAGCTGATCCCTTGGAGTTGGAGTTATAGGTGCTTGTGAGATTCCTGACATAGGTGTCAGGATCTACACTGCCCAGCCCTCCTGACAGAGCAGCAAATGATGTTAACTGCTAAACCACCTCTCTCCAACTCTGGGTCTCTCTGGGTACTTACAGCAAATATAAAATAAATGATAAAAGTGAAGACTTGCAAGGATTATTTTGAAAACCAAGTTATTCCCTGTCCAAGTTACATCTAAAATGTGTTTAAGCATTGAAATTCCCAAAACATTCTGGCAGGCAGGAAAGTTTTTCCACAAATACTTATTATCTGTTTCTTTAAAGTATTAATGTTTTTTTAATCACCATGGAGAGCATTGTGTATATCCATCATTAATAATTATTGAAACTTCATTAAACATCCAGTAAAAAATTCTGTAGTCAATGTCTCTTTGACCTTGGATTTTGCTGACTCTTTTTATATAGTTTTACTATTAATAATCATAATTTCTCACCATTTCTCTGTAATCCATTAACTAGACTTCTTTTGGAAACTGTTCCAAGTATCAAGTGACATAATGGAAATAATAAAAAAAATCATCAGGATTTAACTATTTTCAGTGACTCTCCATGTGTATCTCTGGTTCTCTCCTCTCTTGCTTTTTAAGCTTAAGAGAAATTGTATTGATCCAAGAATTTCCTGCAATGAATTTTGATTAGATTCACGCCTCCTCCCTCACCCACCACCCCAAACTGCTCTCTCCCCACAGTTTCCTGTCCCTGAATTTGTGTATTCTATTTGCACATGAATCTCATTCATCTTACAACACACATCTGAGTTGAATGCTGCAAAAATCGTTTCTCATTTTAGTGTCATTGGTCTATAATTCTTATTATACTCAGGTGTGCCAAAGACATGTCCTAATCTTTTTCCTTTATGAGTGGTTTTGTATGAGCATATCCCAGGTTCCTTGAATGAGTTTTCACCCGTAATTTCTGAATCTCTTATACACTGCTTAGGAATATCAAAGATGGATTTCCCTTTTTCTCAGTGGTTAAAAAGGCTCAACTTTCTTCATCAAGTTTAGTTGTTTGAAGTCTTGCTTGCAGGCTTCCTTTTGGCTGGTTCCTGTCCTCACTCAGCCCAATGACCCCACTGTGTAACAAGGTGCTCTCCAACAGGCCGATTCACCTCAGGGGTTTATTGTGGGTTTATTCACCTCAGGGGTTTATTGTGTAAAACCTGAAGTTATGTCTTTGCAGCAAACAGCAATTATCTCTCAGACTTCCAATCCAAGATTCTCTGAGTGGCAGTTGGCAGAAGTCTCAGCTTCACATGGCATCTGTGTGTTTTCTTTTTTCTTACTTTCCATGTCCTGGGTTTGGGATTTTGAGATCAACATAGAAGTGCCTATAGTTTGACAAATATTCATCTTGTGTGATAAGGCTCTTCACAAGGTCTACCATACACACTCTGTCCTCTGGAACATGGCAGGTTTCAGACCCTGAGGCTGGCTGCCCAGGGCACACCTCATTCCACTGCGTTATTTTCTGTTTTTGTTTTTATTGTTGTTGTTATTTGTTTGCTTGTTTTCCTTCTCTGGCTGTGAGAACTATTTTCCTTTCTATGTAATCCCAGATTGTTCTCAAACCCATTATACAATAACTTATGCTGGCCTTGAATTTAGAACAGTCCTCGACTCTCTAACCCTCATATTAGCTGCTTGGATTACAGATGTGAGCAACTACATTTAGCTATCTGAGGCTTTTTTGGAGTCAATAAAAGTTACATGAAAGCAAACATAAAATGGCATTAATTCCACAATTACAAAGGGCTGTTTTGTGCCTTTGAAATGTTTACCTTAGTGGATAGCCTAAGGGCACAGGCTTAAGGTAAGTCAGATCATTAGTGCAGTTCGTGGAGGAGATGCTGAACAGTGACTCATCCCTTTTCCACTGGCAAATCTGTAACTTTTGCAGCTATTAACATTATTGGCAGGATGTAACACAATGCGGAGTCTGATGCTATTGACACAATGTAATACAATGGAGAGTCAGAATGAGATAGACATGAGGACCCTTCAGAAAGAACTGTTTCAGCAAACTTATATCTAAAATCAATAAGCAAATAAACAGTCACAGGGAGAGTAACAGATAAAGTAATGAACTGTTACATTATCGCTCCTCAAATCTCACTTGTGTTGACAGGCCAGAACTCAGTGTTATTCTTTCAAGTCAGTTTTTCAATCACCAAAACTAATATTTAATGTTCACTCAAGAAGGACTATAACACTAAATTGTTTAAATTCCATCAGCACTTTTCAAGTATATTTTTCAAAGGGCCAAATGAATTCAAGTGAAGAGACATTTTTCATATTGTATTAGGATATATATAGAAATAGCTCCAGGTAAATATGCTGCGTTTGTTTAGTATTTGACTCAGTTATTCTTCATATATGTGGCTTTGTTTCAAATTTATTACATAAATGTTCTACATAGAAAGTGCCATAGAAAATGAATGACAAGTTATCATTTTACATTCAGTTGTTCCTTGGAATTCATTAATTTTGTTGTTTGTAATTGACCGTTACACTAAACACTTATTTTTAATAATACCTTTGATGAAACAATTTTAATGAAAAATATTTTGATGTGGTTTAAAAATCTGTACTATTGGGGCTGGAGAGATAGCCTAGCGGTTAAGAGCATTGACTGCTCTTGCAGAGGACCCGGGTTTGATCCCCAGCACCCACATGGCAGCTAAGAACCGTCTGTAACTCCAATTCCAGGAGAACTCCAGTTCCAGGGGAATCCGAGACCCTCTTCTGACGTCCGTGGCATTACGAGACACGGGTGCACAAACCTACATGCAGACAGTACATTCATACACATACAAAAATAAATAAAAATTAAAGTTTAAAAAAATCTGTACTATTATCTGAGAGTTTTATCTATCAACATACAAATTATATTATAGCTTAGTTATTTAACATATGGCACATTTGCAAATCTCACTCTAATTGTATGCTTTTAGCAAGTTCTTCAATTACAATGTATTCTCCAATGGTATGACCTGATTTATTGACAATTTCCTGTACACCTTTTATTTTCTTGTCTGGGTATACTTTATCTGCACAGAAATAGATCTTTTAAGATCATGTAGTTCTTCTAGGTACACGTTATTTTAATAATGTCATTGACTTGATTGAAACTGGTGAAAGAGTTCAGGTAAGGGTAGATAGAGTTATCAATGAAATTGAACATTATCATGGGGCCAAAGAGTGCCACCCAGTTCCTTAAAGCACCTCAGAGAATGTGAAAACTTTAAAAAGTATATTTCTTCACAGAGACAGAAAACAAACACACATCTTCAGTTCATAGGAGATTATGAAAGTTGCGCATGAGCAAGCGTGAAACGGGAAGCAAGTTATCAAACTAGTTCTCTCCAACAGCGTCTGAAGTTATAATTAGGCACGACTAATGCAGATGGCGGCCCTGCGCTTCACAGCCTCTTCCTTCAGTCCCTAGGCTCTGAACAACACTGGTAGGTAATATTTATATTGATGATGTTCACAAAATCACCACTTATTCTCACCATCACTTGAAGAAGCTCTCCCAGTGTTTTAATCCAGTTTATCAGTTTGGTTTACAGGGAAGAAACTATTATCGGTCACACTGTCAATTAATGAAAACTGGTCATATCCTTGTCCTTTGAGGCTGCCAACAGAAAACAGTTCATAATTAATACGTTTACCTAAACTCAACTTGAAAATTCAAGAGTGCCACATTCTCTTGCTTCTGTTATGTGATAAGTTGGTGAATTTGTGATCGATGGACGCTGAATCGCAAACCCAAGTTTAACTGTACTAGGTTTCTAGTATCAGCAAGTGTGTACAACCAACATTCAGAATAATGCTACGGGGCAGACCTTGGAGTCCACAGATGGGGACCCTCCTGATGTGACGCTGTTCTGTGTAGGACAAAAAACTTTCAATATTTAGTCAGTAAATCAGCTTGAAACTTTTTCACTGTCCTTGGTGGAAGAAGCATGTGCCTGACATATCACTTCTCTGTTCCATCCTGAGAACTGCCGTTTTTTGAGCCTCCTCCTCCTCCTCCCCCCCCTCCTCCTCCTTCTCCTCCTCCTCCTCCCCCTCTCCATCCTCTTCCTCCTCCTCCTCCTCCTTCTCCTTGTTTCCTTCTATTCTGCTTGCTATGCACTTCAACCAGAACAGAAATAAAGCTGTTTTTGGTTTCTGTCACACCTCATTTCCTCCCTCAGGGCCAGGTACTGCACCAGCTCCTCAGAACACTCCCTAATTGCTGTCTTAATTTTTTCCAGGAGTTCGTTTAGTTCAGTTACCAGGAGCCCTTTCACTCTCACCTCATAGATGCTCATGCTAAACCTCCTAAGAGTTGGGCTCTCCTGGGAGAGCACTGAAAAAAGGTCTTTACTCTGCAGGGGATCCATCTGCTTCTGGGTCCTGTGATTCCTGCACTATTTTCTCAGTTTCTTCAGCAACCTGGTCTGCAGTGAAGAGAGGGTTCTCGTTGACACAGGAGACTACGATAGAATGCATATCCCTCAGCTCTTCCTCACCTGAGGTGTCCAAGAGCAAGCCATCACGCATCCCCTTCTCTGAGAGGTCTGTGTATGGGGTGGCTTCCTGTCTAGAGGCATTGCGTGTCCATAACTATTTGTCAGGGTATTCCATATCTTATTCCCCTGTAGAAGGCTCTACAGCAGCTTTGAGGGACTCAGCTTTTCCTCCAGGCTGCAGGCCACAACCACAGAATGCACCTCTGCTTCGGGCCTCCATGATTGCTTGGGCTACAGGTCTCCTGGCCCTGCAGTCTCGGGGCCAAATCCTGGAAGGCCTAGAAACCCTGCCAGTCTCCATTTGGTGCCCTCCATCACATCTAGCACTAGTGACAGATCCACCCTACCTGGTAGTAGTAGTAAAAGCGTATGTTTGACGCTTACAAATTTAAAGCCTCACTATCCCTGATTATGTGATAGGACCACGGAGCCCAGTACAAAGCATCTTATTGTTTTTGATATAGCAAAGGCTGAGTGTTTATCAATCTTTTTTTTTTTTTTTAAGCAAAGTTCCCAGGGCTAGGAAGATGGCTTGGTGGTTCAGGATACTTGATCCTCCCGAGGACCCGAGTTCAGTTCCCTGCACCCATACAAGTCAGCTTACAATCAGAAGTAAATCCAGGCGGGGCGTGGTGGCGCACGCCTTTAATCCTAGCATTTGGGAGGCAGAGGCAGGTGGCTCTTTGTGAGTTCAAGGTCATCCTGGTCTGCATATTGAGTTTGAAGCCAGCCAGGTCTGCATGTTGAGTTCTAGGACAGTTGGGGATACACGGAGACCCTGTCTAAACAAACACCAAAAACAAAAAAACAAAAAAAAAAAAGTAAATCCAGCCCTGGAAGGACCTGATGCATGAGTCCTCTATGGCTACCTGCACTTGTATCCACACACTTATACATATAATTAAAAGTAAAATCATTAGAAAAATACGAAATCCTAAAGAACAAGTGTTTGTTATTCTAATCCACTTTTTGCTTTAGACACTTTACCAAATTTCTTCAAATTGTTCACTACCTTTGGGAAGACTTCATCTGTGCTAGCTCTGGAGCATGTTCTAGGAGCTAATTCCAAAAACAACAATAGGTCCTCAGAGAGAAGAAATCATGACCCTTCAGAAAAAAGGCATAGAGCACTGTGTTGTACCAATATAATTAGTACTGAGGCACAGATGTCAATAGATAACATCTAGGCAGTTCGTCCCACCATATAAGTTACATGCTCTTACTGGGGATAACTGCACACAGGAGACTTGGATGATCATCTAAAGATGACAGGCCAAGTTGATAATTGAGATGAATAATTTGTGTAATAAAGTAAATTTATTTAAGAGACTTGATTACCTATATTCATTATCTGCATGATGTCAAGTGCTGTACTTTCTACTCTTTAACTAATAAAAACACAACTTTAACTAATTAACATAATTAAGACATTGAAATAATTCCTACAGAATTTGTGACTTTTTAATGTATTGGGTTTATATACATTTATTTTTGTTATAGAAAATGTTTTGGGGGCTGGAGAAATGGCTCAGCAGTCAAGAGCACCGAATGCTCTTGCAGAGGACTGGGTTTGATTCCCAGCACCCACATGGTGACTAAGAACCATATTTAACTCCAGTTCCAGGGGAATCCAACACCCTAGTCTGACCTCCACAACATTGCATGACATGGGTGCACCAACCTACATGAAGACAGTACACTCATATATATAAAAAATAATAAAATAAAAAAGAAAATGTTTTGAAGCCTTCCTAAATATATGAATATATATGATACTTTGAAATATTAAACTGTATATTTCCTCTGTTCTGTTGCTTCCTTCCTTTATGAGATGAAGGAAATACCCAGATCAACAAGTAATCATTTTTCTACTTTTTACATTTTTTAAATTTATTTTTGTATGCGTATGAATGTACTGTCTGCATGTACGTTGGTGCACCCATGTTGTGCCATGCCTTGGAGGTCAGAAGAGGACGTTGGTCAGAAGATGGTGTCAGATTTCCCTGGAACTGGAGTTAAAGACAGTTCTTAGCTGCCATGCGGGTGCAGGGAATCGAACCCGGGTCCTCTGCAAGAGTAGTTGGTGCTTTTAACCCCTGAGCTATCTCTCCATCCCTTTTCTACTTCTTATGTCCTACATTCCTAAAGATTGTCATGTAATAATCAAGAATTGAGGTAGAACAAATATCTATCAAGTGGCTAATAGTGAAAAGGGGGTTGGCTTTATGACTCCTTGAAAAAGGAGAGAAAAGTGACAAAAGGAAAATGTTACTGGTTTGCAGGGAGAGAAAGAATGGCAGGCAGAATAATGTCTCACAATGCACAATGAAGAGAATGCGGATTGCCTAGCACATAGGTCAAATAGCCCTTCATGTACGTGATTATCGTGAGGATTTTGAGGTGAACTATGTCATCTGGTCTGGGCAGGACCCAAGAAACTGTAAGGATACATAAAACTCAGATGAGTATAAAATGCAGAGTGAGGCAGTGTGATCTGATGTTGTGGCATGATGAGTTGTGGTGTTAAGTGAAAATGTGGCCTTATGTGGGGATGTGGTGAGATCGTAGAATGAAGTGTCATTTAATGATGTGATGATCAATGTGATATAAGGATGAGGTATGGGGAATTGTGGGGTATTTTGACTTGAAGACATGGTGTTAGGTGATGACATCCTATTAATTGACAATTATGTGATATGAAATGGCAATGAGGTATGAGGTGAAAGTCTTGTTGTATGATGTGGTTATGATGTGATGCTGAGGTACTAGTTAATCATACTGTTCAAGGTGATGATGCGGTATGAGAGATTGGTGTGGTAAGAAGTAAGGATATGGTGTGACACACCACACTGGTATGGTATGATGTGATGTTATGTATGAACTAATGATATGGCATGATGTGATGGTGAGGGGTGACATAATATGATATGTTGCCACCTAATGGATTGTTGCCAAGTAATGGTGTGCTATGAGATGATACTGTGCAATGTGACATAGATATGGTACAGTGTGATGACATGGTACGGTGTGACAGTGTTGTGTGATGTGATTCTTTGGTGGGATATGATGAGGTTGTATACTGTAGTGGGATTACTCGATAAGATGGGATGATGTGGTGTGATGTTACTGTATTATGTAGTAGATGATCCAGTGTGTTGGACTGATATAGTATGATATGATATGATATAATGGTGTGGTGCTATGGGATAGTATGTGGTGATGTGACAGGTTGATATAATGTATTGGTGGGGGACATTGGCATGGTATGATGTGAAGGGTTGGTGTGGTATGATGTGATGATGTGATGTGATGGGATGATGTGGTATGATGAGATGGTGTGATGATGGGATAGTGTGAGTCAATAACCCAGCCCATCATCTTAAACAGTGGCCAATTGTCGGTTTCTCTGTTAATCACCATCTTGCTGCATAATATTGGCTTATTTTAAGCCACTGAGTAAAAACTGACATAAAAGGATTGTCAATATGTAGCCATAGAAGAGAATGAATCAATCTGTGGCAATCTAAGACAGGGAGGATATGAGTAAATCACAGAAAGATTCCCTCAGCCACACCATGACACAAAATCAACACTGAGCTATTTCATCTAAGAGATGAAACCCAGAACACTGAAATGAGATGATCCAGTGTGGATGGAAGTGAAAGGACAGCCAAATAAGTCAGATGATGAAAACATAGCTTCTTTACACAACGCATGATCTCTTGCTGAATTTGTTATATCTCACTTTTTAATATTTTATTGATGTTTTGTGTATTTCATACATTATTTTTCAGTTCGATTTAGACATATTCTCCTTTCCCTTCCCCCACCCCAACCCAGTTCATGCATTCCGTCATTTATGTCCTGTATCTTTCTCTCAGTCTTTTTAAAAGTTTTTCTCTGCAGACGTGTATTGCATTGGGCAGAATTTAATATTATCAAGGTATCAATCTGTCCTTTCACCCAGTCTTTATGCTGTTGTTGTTCCCTCTCATTTCTATTCCTCCAAAATATGCCTACATAAACATCATATATCACTTTTGAAAACTGTAAGGACAGTACTTGCCTTTTATTCACAGAAAAGAAAAATCTGAGAATCATTGCCTACGTTTCATCATTTATAGTTCTTTTTGCTACCAAGTCTCAGACTGTTCACATGACACTCATTAATATGCAACATGAACAAAAATATCTATACTCCATTCACTTGTTTTATTGAAATTATTTTAATATTTTAAAATTATTTTGAGATATGATATCACATAGTGCAGGCTGTTTTAGAATTAATTTCTTTTTAATTTTTGCAAGGATGAACATTAATACTTGATACTCCTGACTTTAGCTCTCAAGTGTGTCACCATTTCTAGATGGAATTCTTGAGAACCTATAAGGTTTTGTCTGTCTTGTCTGAATACACCAATTATATTGCTAAAATTCCTTCTGGAAGGCATCCTTCATCACCCTCCTGCAGTCCTAAGCAGAAACAGACTCTCCAAACCACAGTTTGGAAAATTCTAGCAAGTTTAATTGAACTTGCTTAGAGTACAAATGAGTGGTGGGGTTACTTACAGAAATGTTGATGCTCCCCCTCTTTTGTGACCATAAAAGAAAGTCCTATTTTCCACATGGACCCTGTGACCTCTGCTCAAGATGGTGGAGAGCTTAAGAGAGAGCTACCTCCTGTTGTCTCTCTTTATATGCCCTTAATTCCTACCCCCATACAGCCTAGGCCAAGTGGCTGGTTGTGAGGGGTAGCTGGCTCCCCTATATCCTCTTGTTCTCTCTGAAGGCCAGCAGTCAAGTTTATCATCCTGGGCAAGCAGGTGTCCCTAAGCATGGGAAGGCACTGGATGTATGAATTCAGTCTCTCTTTTAGAGGATCATCCGTGTTACATGGTAAAATGATGGTATACTTGTGACATATGTGATATATATATATATATATATATATATATGTGTGTGTCTATATATTCCTATATATATATATTTATATATATATATACATTGTATCCATTTATTAAAATTTAGTTTTTTATTACATATGAAAAAGAAAGCACATGAGAATGTATTGGGATGTTTTCAGAAGGGATTTTTATGAACAATCCTAAATTTATCACCAGTCTTAAAAGTATAAATGTTTGAGTGAGAATGCAGAGTTTTAAATATATTTATGTATATATGTATAAATTTATACACATATTGTTTTTACCATATATACTGAATACATTTTTCGTTTCTTGCAGCTGCAGAGAGTGGATTTTAGTGTTTGTTTTTTGTTTTTTTTTTTTTTTTTGGGTCTTTTCATGCAGGGTCTCCCTGTAGCCAGCTGTCTTTGGCACTCACTCTGGTTAGACCAGGCTGGCCTTCTGAACTCACAAAGCATCTGCCTGCCTCTGCCTCCCACGTGCTAGGATTTAAAGGGTTGCCACCATCCCACACCCAGCAATGATTTTAATTTTTTAAAGCACGCAGTGGTGGTTTGAATGAGTGGTCCCCCAAGGCTTTTAAGTATTCAGAACATTGTCTCACAGTGGTGGCACTGTTTTTGGAAGGTCTTAGAAGGGTGGCCTGCTGAGGAAGTATGTCCCTGGGGTGCGGCATGGCTAGTGAGTTTTACAAAGCCTTGTGGTCTCCAGTCACCCTCTCTTGCTTTCTGTGCCCTTTGCGAGATGTGACCCTCGGTCTTGCTGCTCCGATCCGCCAACCATGCCTCCCACCATCAATGAACTCAATATCCCTGGAACTTTCATTGTAGCTCAAATAAACTCTTCCTTTTATAAGTTCCTTGGTTATGGTGTTTTAATCATAGCAACAGAAAGTGACTAATACAGTTACTTGTACCGAGAGGAGTGGGCTGTTGGTGTGAGAACCTAACCCTGTGGATGTTTGGAGAAATTGGAAGACTTTGGAACTTTGGGCTAGAAAAGCTGTTGACTACTGTAAGCAGAGTCTAACGGGCCATTCTAGTAGAGCCTGGAAAGAAGTATGCTAAAAAAATGTAGTTCCAGAGGACAAAAAGACTTAAGAGCAAAAGAACAACAGAAAAAAAAATAAAAGAGTCTGGCAGCAGTTTGCCCCCAGCCCAAATGCTTTCTTGTGCTAAGTTGAAAAGCAATGGACTAATATCTTTGGCAGAGGATATTCAAGACAGCCTAACAGTAGAAAATGGTGGCGTTGCTATTAATGGTGAATATTGTGCAGATCTACAGTGAAGAAGAGCAAATGGGGCAGAAGGAAATGCAGTAATGTAATTGGATTCCCTGAAAAGTACCTAAGGAAGATTAAGAGGTGTGGCCAGGCATGTGAGAGGAGAGGCTCCCTTTCATAAGGAGACTAAAGGGTTAAGGAGAAGCCTGAGATTTACAAGGTAAACAAAGAATCAGTACCTTCAGGCAAGACCACACCCAGACCAAAAAAAAAAACAAAACCAAAAACAAAACAAAAAAAAAAAACAAAAACTAAAACAAAATCTCCAACAAGTCCAGGGCAGAGAAAAATTGCAAAATGTGTGTTAAGGTAGGAGAGAGATTCCATCCCAATTGCAGTCCAAATTTGGCAATTTCTTCATGTGGTGCTGGCTTTAGAGGCATGAAAGTTTGCAAGTGAAGGGGATCATCAGTTCTTCCATCCATAGGTTTCAGAGAGCGCTGCAGAAGCCAGGCAGCAGTGACAGCAGGATGTCCCTGAATAAGACAGGGCCCTGATAGGCCTTGCGTGAAAGCTGTGAAATGAATCGATAACCGGTTGGCAGGGAGACCAAGAAGACATTCGAGATCCAGACCTGTGAGATATTTTTGAAGGAGAGCTGTATACAGGGAGTGGTACCGGCCTAAGAAAGAGATGTATGTTGCAAGCAAAGCTGGAAGAGCTGAGCCATCTAAGCCCTTTGGAAGTAAAGTCCCAGAAGTCGCACATGCATCTACTGGACTTGATTTTTGCCCTGCTAGTTTTTGGTCTTGTTTTGGTCCAGTATTTCCTCACTATGCCTCTATTCCTCCCTTTTGGAATGGGAATGTGTATTCAGTTCCACTGTATGTTGGGAGTTTGTAATTTGCCTTTTGATTATACAGGAGCTTACAGGTAGGAGATTGGCCTGAGTCTCAGAAAAGACATTGGACTGTAGTCTTTTGAATGGCATTGAAACTGGTAAAGACTATGGGGACTTTTAAGATTGGATTAAATGCATTTTGCATTTTATATGGTCAGGAGCCTATGGGGGCCAGGGAGTGGAATGTGGTGGTTTGAATGAGTGTCCCCCATAGGCTTTAAGTATTCAGACATTTGTCTCCAGTTGGTGGCACTGTTTTTGGAGGTCTTAGAAGGTGTGGTGTGCTAGAGGAAGTATGTCACTGGGGGCAGGTTTAGTGAGTTTAACAAGTCTCGTGGTGGTCTCCAGTCGCCCTCTCTCTGCTTCCTGTGCTCTTTGCAAGATGTGACCCTCTGCTTGCTGCTCCAGATCCAGCCACCATGCCTCCGGCCACAATGGACTCTAATTCCCTGGAACCATCAATCGTAAGCTCAAATAAACTCTTCCTTTTATAAGTTCCTTGTTTATGTGTTTTATCACAGCAGTAGAAAAGTGACTGATACACAGAACAAGACCACTGGCATTTAAATTTATTGGATCATTACATTTGGAAATTTTATTAGAAATATTAATGACATTCCATGTGTAATTAACAACACTTACTGATGTTTAAATAGTCTAACTATTTGGCATTATCTATTACTTACATAACTATAATATGGTTTTATATTTACTTTTAGTAAGTAGTTACAATGATTAATATATGAAAGTTTGGTGTTGTAATTTTAAAGGAGTAACAGCACTCACAAATTTTTCTATGTGTGAGGCAATGCTGTTTGCTTTAGTGAAGCTGACACGGACTTCCCATATTTTGTAATGTGCTCATACTTTAGATTTCAGGCAATGGCACCAACTAAACCTAATGACAGTATTTATTTTTCTCTTTATAAACATGCATGTAATATTTTCAAATATACGAAATAAAAAGAATAGGAAAATAGACTCAAAACACCATTTTTTATGCATTTAAGAGATGCTCTGTATTGTTGAAGTGGAAATTGATGAAATTTGAGTGTAATTTCTCACTTTATTATAAATATAAAGGAACTACGTGCATTACAAAGATAATTTATCACAATATAATTATAACTGTATATTTTACAAAAATATCTAGTAAAATATTTGAGATTGAAAAGTATATTTTAATTTGTAACTTAGTAAGAACTTTTAAAATACAAAATTCTCTTTTAATATGTTCTTTGTTTCAGATTATTGCACTCAATTCACTGATTTTACACCTAGGGTTTTTTGGGTTTTTTTTGTTTTTTTTTTTTTTTTTTTTTTTTAGACAGGGTCTCCCTCTAACCCCAGCTGGCCTGGAACTTGCTTTGTAGACCAGGCTGGCCTTGAAATACCAGAGATCTTCCTGCCTCTGCCTCCAGAGTGCTGGGATTAAAGGCATGGGCCAACATGCCTGGCTACATCTAGTTAAGGATCATATTAGTATGAAAACTTTTTAGTTTATCAAAATCTATAATCTTGGAGCAAGTTTTTCTTTACTATTTGTCATAGTTTGTCTTCCATTGCTGTGACAAAACACTCTGACCAACACCAACTTGGGGAGGAAAGGGTCCATTCAGCTTAAATTTCCTGGGTTCATCACTTAGGGAGCCCAAGGCAGGAACTCAGGACAGGAACCTGGATGCAGGAGCTGAAGCACAGGCCATGGAGGAATGCTGTTCACTGGCTTGCTCCCCTGGCTCATGCCCAGCCTGCCTTCTTATACAGTACACAACAACCTGCCCAGGGTGGCACCACTCATTGTGGGCTGGGCCCTCCCACACTGCTCGACCATCAAGACAATACTCCACAGATGTGGCCACAGGCCAATCCAATGGAGCCAGTTCCTCAATTGAGGCTCCCTCAACCCACGTGTGTCATGTGTCAAGTTGACACTAAAGCTACCCAGCACACTGTTGTATTAATGTAGTTTCCCCTGTGCATTTTTTCATACTTGAAGGCAAAATTGCTAATGTGTTCAGCTTAGGATATAGCCTATAAACTACCAAAGAAGAATACCAACACACTATGCCCCTTTCGCAATCTTTCCTTCAAAGTTTCAACGGTGGTGAAGGAAAAAACATGATGAGAGAAAAGAAAAATTAAGAATAAAGATTCCTTGATTGTCATTATCTGCTTCCTTGCATACTGCCTGAATTATGGTATGTTAATAACAAATATTTATGAGGCAAGAAGCATAAAATGCACTCAAGCTGGTGTTTCTCAAAATGTATCCCAAAGATGTAACTATTTTTTTTTTTTGGTTTAAGAATTAGAAGGATTAAACATTTTATTTAGAAAATAATTACATAAACACTATATTTTCTGTAACTATACTTACTCAAAATGCTATTTTTTATTTGATTGCAACTGTATTTCTTATTTATACTCAAAGGAGCCTGGATAATTCACTTTATTATCAATTAAACCAGAGCATAGCATCATCTTTAATAATTTGAATAATTTTAAATTTGCTATACTGTATTCTTAATGTGACTTTAACAAATATGATTATTTTCATTCTCTGAGGACGCCCATTCAATGAGCTTTCTATAGTCAAAGAAATAATGTAATTTTCCCCTGAAAGCTAGTTTTTCCATTGTATTTATTAGCCTTTATTGCCTGTAGGGGCTTTGAGCATTTGCATTTCAAGCATTAAAGAAAATGTGGATACTGTTAGCAGTGCTTATATATATTTTAATGTCAGCTTCAAATCTGTGTCGGTGACCCTCACAATTACCTTAATTGGCCAAGTCTTACTGAACACAGGCAGTTACACTGCTTTCTTAAGTTCCTTAAATGTGTTCATAGTTTAACATCATTTTATTCAAAAGAAAATTACAAATATGCCCTTAGCATGGCCTATCCTATTAATTTAAGTGTCTAGAAATCAAACAGAATATGGAAATTAGGCTTTTGCATAAAATTAAGGTTTAACTATAAACATACTTAGGTAGTAATGCAAGGAACTTTTGGAAAATTTTTTCTTTTGCTTTCATTAGTTTAATATTTGCATCCCTATGATATTTGTACAATTCATTATATATATATATATATATATTATATATATATATGGTTTGAATATATAATGTCCTTCATAGGTTCATGTATTTGAAGTCCTACTCCAGAGCTGATGGCATTGTTTGAGAATAGTATAGAAACTTAAGTAGCTGGAGTTCCAGTGGAGGAATCTGTGGCCTGGGTGATTTTTGAGGTTTAAAGCCTTCCCTAGTCACTCTGTGCCCCCTGACAATGTGACCAGATGCCCCCTGCTCCCATTTCCTTGCCTTCACTGCTGTGTCAGACTGTATAACCTCAAGCTTAAGCCAAAAATAAATATTTTCTTCCTTAATTTGTTTTGTCAGATAGTTTGTCGAAAAACAAGTATTAACACAGAAAACCAGTCATGAGAAATGAGGAAAGTGCTTTGATGAATCTGGCCATCTGGATTGCAGGCATTTAGAACCAGAAAACAGACGAGATTGCAACTCTAGGTTATATAAGCCTAGGGAACTGCAAGCAGAGCCTGAAATTGTCTGCTCCCCTGTGTTCATGAACCATCTCTGGCCCTTATTATCTTTCCATCCCCTCTTCAGCAATGGTCCTTGAGGTTCAGTACGAGAGTCCTACCTGGGGCAGTGAAGACTACTGGAGATCCAGGATGCTGCAGACACTAGAATGATGGAACTGCCAACTCAGGAAAGTAAAAAACAGGGATTAGAGTTAGACCTAGAGAGAGACCGTGTACTGTGAGCAGCAGTGCTGGAGAGTGGGGTTGACCAAGCCCACTGACACCAGAGGATGCCATTCCCGACCCCAGATGACAGACATGGTCTGCAAGATCTGGTGTTTTACCTAATAGGTTTGTTCTTAGTTTTGTCTATGTTTCCTCCAAGTGTCCCAGTTCTACCCTTTTGGAATTGGAATGTTTCTATGTAACTTTGTATTTTGAAATTATGTAATTTATTTTTTGTTGCTACCAGGAAGTAGAGTCAAGAGACTGCTTTGCTCTTACAGGACAGTTTGAACAGGCAGAATAGTGTTGAGACTCTTAAAGAATATGAAACTTTTTAAATGTTTTTAATTTTTGTTTGATAGTTTTATGCATAAATACTGACCAAATACACCTTAGCTCCCTCCATTCCAACTCTTCCTACATCCTCCTTTTACCACCACTTCTCCCTTTTAATTTCATATAGTCTATTTTAAAACCCACTGAGAACAGTTAGCGCTGCCAGTATGTGGATGGATTCAGGGCCATCTGTTCAAACATGGGCAGCCTTCAGGGGTGACCAGAGAAAACAGGCTCTCCTTTACCCTTCAGCTAGGGGTGGGAATCCATAAGCTCTTCTCACACCCATGCTGGGTTCGGACTGGCTTGATGTTGTGCTAGTATTGTGTATGTGGTCATAGCCATTGTGACTTCATACATGCAACAGCCCACATGCAGAAAACTGTGTTTCACAATTCTCCATCACCACTGGCTCTATTACTCTTGCTTCCCTGTGGGCATATTTGAAGTTGGACTATGTGCATTTTTCATCATGACACAGACAAGAGTCCATGGGTGCTAGGTAGGGAATGTTGTGGATTGAACATGGAAGTCCTTCAGAATCACATGTTTGAACTGGTTCTGCCTTTTTCAAAGCATCTGGAAATTTTAAGTGGTAGAGGCTTGCTTCAGGTCACTGTGGCCAGGTCTTGAAGTTTTATGGTCAGGTCCTAGTGCCTGCTTAATCTTCCGCTTCCTGACTGTAGAGACATAAGTCTGCTCTTTCTTCTGCCCCTTGCCTTTCCCACAATGATGGTCTGTATTCCATCAAACTGTAAGCCAGAATTAACTTCTAATTTCTTTTAAAGCTATTTTATTGAATTTATGTGCATTTTATACACATCTTAATCATCTTTATATTGCTATTTCCTGTTGGTACTTTCCTATAGCACTCCCATATGCCCAAAGATCCGTGCTCCACAGACTCATTCTCCCCTCTTTGGCCACTTGTGTCCTTTTGTGTTCATAGACCTTTGGTGTGTGATGGAACTTCATTGATGAGAGTTGAAAGATAAATTATTATTCTCTCTACACCTTGTTCTACTATGTTCTGTGATCCTTAGTTGCAGAAGTCTAATTGTACATGTCTCACCTAGAATTGGGAATTTCACAGACAATCTCTGTGTGTGATCAGTTGTGGACTCTGTAATAGTCACTATCTGTTGCAAGAGACTCTTCTTTGATGTGTGACTGACATACTTCTCTGTAAGTATAATGATCTATACTTAGTATATAGTAGGAAATTACAGTTGTCTAAGGATATGATTTCCTTGGGGATTTCTCTAAGATCTTTGACCTCTCTTGTTGATATTCTCTTGGCAGAGGCACATAAAGAGGCAGCAAGCAGCCCCCAAGCTTGGACTCCTGCTGATATCTTGCTTGCCTGTGCAAACTTGCCTGGTGCCAATTGTCTTTGATGCCTTGGGCAAAGCATTGTCACATTCCCATAGTGATCTGGAATATATGGCCTGAAATCCTGCCTGTCCCAACCCCTGATTCTGTATTTCCCAACACCCTACAAGGTTCTATATAAAAACCCTGAGTTACAGCAATAAATCAAGCCTTTTTCCTATTGTGGAATTGTTCCTGTTCCTGTCTCTGGGTCTGTACCCCCCACCCCCATCAGGCCTCACTTCTGAATCCTCTAACACCTTAGAACACCTCCAACACCTCGTGGAAGGCAGCACATGCATGATATGCTTAAAGGAACACTCCAACCATGTTATTTAGCTATGTTTATAGTAGCACGCATGAGTTCCCTCTGGTGTGGGCTTCAAATCCAATTAGGTAGCTGTTGATTACCCCAAGATAAAAGTGATGCTACTGCTGCAATATAGGTTTCTGTGCTGGCTGTGCTGTGGTTATGAGGGGGTGAAGCTGGGGTTGGACAATCATTGATGTTCTCCCTTAGCAGCTTGCATAACTGAGAACTAGCCTTCTGGTAGGTGGCTTCCAGGTCAGTTCTAGCTCTATTGCTCCAAATTCTGTGTCTGAAGTATATTCTGTCTTCAGCAGTAGGGACTTTACCTTAAAGTTCTGGGAGGCAGTCAAGCTGTGAGGCAATAACTTGTGTAATTTTGGTAATCTTTTGGACTATCCTGGCCAGCAACACAAAGGCACCATTTCTTGTTATGTAGCCTTCGCTATATACATGGACTTAGGTAGAGATATAGTATGTATAATTTTTCAGTAGTTTTTTTTTTTTTACTAATATGCTTCCTTCTGGTTTTTCATATCAGCTAAGCCTTATTTATCTCTCTTCTTTCTCTCCATTCAACCCTCTCTTTTCCCCATCTCTCCCTTGATAATAACTTTCTACTATGGGTCTCCTCCCTTAAGCTGTTTTTCCCCTTTATCCCCATAGATCCTTGTACCTCTTCTTCCCTTCCTTTAAAATATCCACATTTACCCATTCTCCCCTTGGTAACACCTGTCTCCTACTGTTCTTATTGCTCAGGTTTCTAATATCTCTTCACCTCGTGGGTTCTTTCTGTTTTCCTGGTTTGTGCAATTACATCAGGATATGAATTCACATATAAGTTCACTTGCTATAACAATTTCTATTTCCATCCATTTTCCTGTAAATTTCATAATTTAATCTTTCCCCATGTGACCATGGAGGCTAGAAGAGGATGTCACATCCTTGAGAACTGGAGTTCCAGATGACTGTTAACAGCTGTGTGGGCATTGGGAATCGAACCTGTGCTCTCTGTGAGACCAGCCAGTGCTCTTAACCACTGAGCCATCACTCTTGTCCTTATAATTTTCTTATTAATAATTTATTCATACTAAAAATCAGAATACAAAAAGACTAGAAGTTAACACTGAGTGAAGAGAAAAAAATCAGGCTATGCACCCTTCCCATTTGCTCAGTAATAAAGGAAAAAAATGAAAACCTTATATATGCCTTTGGAAACAGGAAGAGAAGAGGAGGTCCTAAGAGCCCAAGTTAGAGTTTTTTTAAATGACAGAGGGATAATATAGAAACTTGAAACACGAAATCGAGTTAGGAGATGAGTCCTTCACTCCATCAACACTTTGGAATGCTATGAAAGGGACATATGGAAACTCAAACTTAACCAGAAGTGGGAATTTCTTTACAGCAATAATAATGATTTTTCAACATTCTTTTATTTCTGAGTAGACATGTATTACAGATACCAAAAATTCATATTATCAAAAACCATTTAGAATGTTTTCTTCTAAATAGTACATCATTTCAATGGAATATATACAGGAACATGTGATTTTACTTTCTATTTTAATTATTGTAGACTCAGTATAAACCATCTCTTATTTCATTTCTCCTAAATAATAATTAGCAAATGCATTGTTAAAATATTACATGAGGGCTGGAGAGATGGCCTAGCGGTTAAGAGCGCCGACCGCTCTTACAGAGGACCCGGGTTCGATCCCCAGCACCCACATGGCGGCTGAGAACCGTCTGAAGCTCCAGTTCCAGGAGAACTCCAGTTCCAGGGGAATCCGAGACCCTCTTCTGACCTCCGCGGCATTGCACGTCACGGGTGCACAGACTTGCATGCAGACAGTACATTTATACACATACAGAAATAAATAAAATTAATTAAAAAAAAAAAATTTAAAATATTACATGAATCCATTCAATTTGCATACATATTTTTTTCATTAGGGGTCTCCTAAGAGCAGTATTGCATACGCAATTGTTGATAATTATTAAATAGATTTGAAACAATATTTAATGAATTTTGAAAGTACAATTTAACAAACAATACAAAAATGGAGACAAGATGTACAACATTCAGTTGTATGGAGGAATGCTAACCAAAGTTAATAACTCTGGAGAAAATTTGAATCCTACACTATCACCAAGCAGGCTCAATTTTGCTAGAAAACTGGTAGATATAATATAAGTTATTTTAAGGAAATAACTATTCCTTATTTCTAGGAAATAGCAGAAACAAATATCAGTCTTTGTGATATTAGTATTGCCATTAATGTCAAAGAGTGGAACATGTGAATATTGTGTATTAAATATATGTATATTTTATATTTTTGTATATAGTTTCACATATGAACAATACTCATATATGTAACAATACACATGTGTACAGATATTTTTGTATATAATAGTTTCCAATTTCCAAAATCTTTTGAAGATATTCCTAATTGGAAAATCTGAACTAGCCTAAACACCCCCATCACTGGAGTGCTTTACTTTTGAAATAGAGAAGAGTTTATAATTTCTGAAAAGGTCACAGTGATCAAAATCCATGTTATTTCAAAAGAATATTTGTATAACAACTCTATTTTGGGAGTTCAATTGATGGGTTCTTACACTTGAAATTACAGTGAACATCTTCTTTTACATATGCAAACATGCCAGAGTAGGAAGAAACCTTCCAAGTATTAAGTCATTCTTTTTTATTGCATTTTTTCACTTTTTTTCTCAAACTTCTATCCCATACGCCAGTTCAGCTGGCTATATCTGAGTCACTCATTTCTCAAGGGCCCTGTTTCTATGGAACCAGCACAGTGCAAGTGTGACAAGGAGTTCTTTACATTTCATAGAGATAGAAACACTTTCTGTAAGCGAAAGTGCAAATTCCAATTGTGGAAAAAAAATCACTTTGTCCTGGACCGTTCAGCAATGTCTAGTGCCATTTTGGATTGCCTCAGGTGTAAGTGTGTTTCAGGTGGAGGGGGTATTTGTATGCAGAAACCATTTGCTACTTAAGCATTCTGTAATTCATGAGATAGTTTCCACCCGTTAAAACTATGTTAATGTTAATATCTAAATGTGGTGGTAGGTACATGCTGGCCTGGACACAGGGAGAGGGAAGATCTTACTGTTATAAAATGTTCTATTAAAGGTACTGTGAGAATGTTCTCTGCTGGGATTAGAGAGGCCTGAGGAACATCTATTTGCAGAGAACACATATTATTTCCCCTGAGTATTAAACATAATCTGCACTAACAGGACAGCTTAGCTGTCTTGTCTTTGGAAACGTAAGGAGGGTTTTTCCCTCAATGGCAGCAAAATGCGGCTCACAAGATGTCCATGGACGTCTAATTCCTGACCTCGAAGTTTGCTGCTTTATTGACTGAATCCTGCATAGGGTGTCTTTGCTTCAGCACCTTAGGACATAGGAGAGTTGTAGGCTAGATGGAAAGCTTGTCTCACTGGCCACAGTGGGGTTAGAGAACATTCTCTGAAGATGGAATACAATGTATACAGTAGATGGACACTCATATATACCCTTCCTATTACAATTAAAGCTTCTATACCTTACCGTATTCATACCATAAGAGTTAACAAGTCTCCATGCTATTTGAGATATTTTTTATTAATTTTATTTATTTCTGTATGTGTATGAATGTACTGTCTGCATGCAAGTTTATGCACCTGTGTCGTGCAATGCCGCGGAGGTCAGAGGTGTCGGATTCTCCTGGAACTGGAGTTCTCCTGGAATTGGAGTTTCAGACGGTTCTTGGCCACCATGTGGGTGCTGGGGATCAAACCCGGGTGCCCTGCAAGAGCGGTCAGCACTCTTAACCACTAGGCTATCTCTCCAGCCCCGCTATTTGAGATTTTTAAGAGATTAACATTAAGCTGAAAAAAGAAATACTGATTTCTTTTGCTATTTGCTTTGTATACATAGCATTTTCCCTTGTAAGTTCATGGTAATTTTCAGGAAAATTCTTTGTGATGTAATTACTTGCATGGGATTGACAGCAGCAGCCAGTCTATGCCGATTTTTATGACACACTAATTTCCCATCTGTCCAGGGCTCTTCTTTTCATGTGCCAATGTTTTAGAGAAAAGTTACAAGAAATGAAAGCCCGCTCCCATTCTAATTGCAGGTTGGCAATTATCAATGCAATATTCTGCTAAAAGAGAAGGCACGCCTCTTCATTTTTTAAAAAGGTCACTTTTATAAAAACCCGATATTTTATTATAACCTTAGAACTGATAATTATTTTCTACTAATATAAGCAGGCTCCATCTATCTTCTGCACATATTCCTAACCCTAAATTCCTAACCATAGCCCCAATTCTTTCTATAAAACTGCTTTACAGTACCAAACTTTCTAGGAAATCTTCATAGCTTTTTTTGAATACGCTTCAGAAAGAAAAAAATATAATAATCTTACATAGTGATTAATATATGTGAATCAATCAACAACAAAATAATTTATTTCTGTTTTTTTCAAAGAAAAAATCTTATGGAAAAAAGGTTAGGAAACTTTAAATGAAGTGAAAATGAAAGCTACAACACAAAGAATTATGAATCAATATTTTTACCTTTAGGTCCGATATTTTCAAAGTTTGTTACATTTGTATGCACATTTTTTTCAGAGCATTTTTGAAGGCCAGTATCCCCCCGAGCAGTGGGTTTCATGCTTCTGCTCAAAGGAAAGCTCAAGGTTGTACCTGTACTGGTAGGTTATTAATGAAACATTTGATAAAGGCTCAAGAGGCATTTCTCTATTTCAATGTTAGGATATTGCCAATCGTTTTATAAATTAGTGAAAGACAAGATTGATAGCAGTTTGGACTGCCTCATCCCATGTAAGGTACTAGATAAGCCATCTCAGTTATGGACAAGATAGAAGAACAGATGCTACTGTAGATGAGAGAAGATTGTACACATAATTGGAGATGCGGAGTTTATCTCACTAGCAGAGTAATGAAACAACCCAAAAGTAAGTTGTATTGAAGAAGACCGTCCAATAGGCTATCCTGCTTACTGCATCCTGTAGAGGTAAGGGATCCTGGGCTTGCTTTTTCTTTACTTTTGCCTCAAGTGATTCAATAGGAAATCCTTAGTTTGACTAAATGGCTTTTAAAATGATCTGGGAAGACAGATGTACTTCTGCTATGATCACATGAAATTATCAAACACCATCCTACAATTATTATATCCTAGCTAGAACTAGTGAAATTAAATATTTTAGTAATGGATTTCTATTCTAAAGAAGAAAATTTTGCTAAGATCCTAAATAATTTATTCGTTAACAAAATCCAACAGCATATTGTAATTCATTCCAGAAGTACTCATATGGTTAAACAGCAAACAGTCTATTCATACAATGTATCATTTAATAGGTTAGGAAAAAATATTAATTAAAAAAATTTTTTAATTAAAAAAAATAATAAAATAAAATGATCTGATAAGAAGGCAGATCTATATTAGTGAGAAAGGCATATTTAGCAGTCCTGATTAGATAAATACTCAACTGAGGTGACAATTACGGAAACCAGCATTTGCACGTGGTAGTAGTTCTGTGCCTTTTTCATTAATTTATTAAAATGCTTTGAATAAAGATTAACTTCCTTGGCCTAATATTTCTTGCTTCATTAGCATTAAAATGAGGACTGTAGTTCCTTGGGATAACCTTTAAATTGTTTCTTCTAACTTCAGCATAACTGCTGACAGTGTCTCTAAATCTCCTTGAACTATTATTTTGTCATGTTCAACTCCTCTCCAGCTGCGTTTTAGTTTTAACCAAGGGCTAAAGTTTAACATTTCACTTTTAAAGCATTTTTTTTTTCATGAATTGGGGCAGGCAGCAAAGAATTTCCAAGCCATTAGTTCTGCATTTTAGCCACACTTCAGGCCATGTGGAGGCATTGAGGAGTCCCTAAAACACAGTGAATAGGCAAGGGACAGGGCTAAGAACAAACCTTCATTCTGTTGTATTTTTCAACACTTTAGATGCAGAAAGGGAAAGGAAGCAAGCAAGATCCCTTTCCATGTCTACTGCTGTTTCACAAGAATCAGGGAAGAAATATGCTCAGGGGATCTGTGTGGTAGGTCACACAAGAAAGATAGATGTCCCAGAAATAGAATTGACCTATAACAAATAGAATTTGAAAATGAAGGGAAGTAAAGTGGAAGATAGGAATTAATGCAACAAATAACAAGTCATGACAGGCAGGAAATACTCAAAGAAAACACTCTGCAGGTATAACGATTTCTCAGTTGACAAACAGTTCAAAATTATCACAGGGATGTTTCCTTTTTGAATGAAACAAGTAGAAAAATCATCTAGAATTTTTTCTTTAAATACAGGCAACATTATGAATGTTAGGAAAAAAAAAAAAAACTATGGCACATTTAATTCCAATATTCAAGTGCAACCATTTGAACAAGGGAAAAAGCCTGGCTCTTTTTTTCTAGTTCAAAATGATCTTCAGAAAATAAAAATGAATAAGTTTATGGGGATTGCAAGGTTTAATGCACTGACTTCACACTCCTCAAGCTATTGTAATGGCTCAGATTTTGAAGGCACTTCAGGAAATTAGATTGGTATGCTTCCTTTTCAAATGTTCAAAACTAAAGCAAGCACTTAAAACATATCACAAAAGCAAATATTTTGGCATGGATCTTACAGGTAAGTATTAGCTGTATTAGCAAGGCTAGAGAGATGGCTCAGCAGTTAAACACCGGCCACTCTTTCAGAGGACCCTGGTTTGATTCCCAGAAGCCACATGGTGCCTAACAACTATCGGTAATTCAACTTCCAGAGAATCCAACACCTTCTTTTGACCTCTGTGGACATTGCATAACATAGGTGCACTTACATACATGCAGTCAATACACTCATGGACATAAAATTAAGAAAAACCAATGAAATATTTTTTAAAAAAGCAAGAGTTAGCTGTAGTAGCAATCTTGAAATTCTTATGTTATCATTTCTGAGAATATATGTTTTACATCAATGTAAATTTTCTTACTTATACAGTATATATTTCAATTAATAAGTATGGTTTTCTTAGTTTTTTTCTAATTCCATATGTGAAACTAACATTTTAAAAGTACTTTTCCTCTTGGGCTGGAGAGATAGCCTAGCAGTTAAGAGCACCAACTGCTCTTGCAGAGGACCCGGGTTCGATCCCCAGAACCCGCATGGCAGCTAAGAACCGTCTGTAACTCCAATTCCAGGAGAGCTCCAGTTACAGGGGAATCCTGACCCTCTTCTGACCTCCGCGGCATTGCACGACACGGGTGCACAAACCTACATGCAGACAGTACATTCATACACATACAAAAAAATTTTTAAGTACTTTTCCTCTTTCATTGATGACATTGTCTGCTCTATACTGTAGATGACAAGGCATAGTAGCTTTTATATCAAATTCATTTTTTCATATGTGCAGTGCTTCTGTGTTTCGGGAATTCTTTCAGTGCATAAGCGTCTGCCCTGGCCATATACCTTTTGCTAAGTTTTATTATATGGTATTAAAACACAGTAAAAAGAATGGCTTTGTGCTGCTACTTCTGGTTTGTTATCATCATCTTCACTCCTGTGTATTCTACTCTATTCTAGTGTTTGGAAAAATTAGACTATAAATATTACCTATTTAGAAAATCCTTCCAAGTATACTTCAATTTCTGCAGAAGGAAAACATTACAAACACATACTTCTTACTTCATCCTTCCATTTAAGAATTATTAACTACTTCTCTTAGTGATAAATAATTTCTAAACTAGTTCAATGAGCTATACTTCACTAAGACTGCAACACTAACTCAGAAAATTTTGAGTTGTTTCAGATTAAAAGTAGCAGCTACAGCCTATTGTGCTGTCTCATGGCTGAAATTGAAGGGGAGGAAGAAGAAGCACTTGAGCAGCCTGGACTGCATTGTGAGATCTTATCTTAGAGAACTATGACAAATACTACCATTATCACTACCGAAAATAGCAGCTTGGAATGAGTAAAGCACACGTTATTTTATTGGCTCCCATGGAATAGATAATTTCATTGATTTCATTTCTTTAATTTTGATGATATTACTTTGTTAAATATTTTTCACTCAGGAATCACACTGGTATGTTAACTATATGGCAAAACCAAGCTATTTTAAGTATTTTCCTCTTAGAATAACCTTATTTTAGTAGGTTATAAGATGCAATCTTCTTAACAGTAAGTATGAGAAAAATGTTCTTAAACCTTATTTTGCTTGCAGATACACACGCATTTATTTTCTTCAAGATTCAAAATTTCTCAGAAAGTTAAACAGGCATTTGGATAAATCATACATAGTGCTGTGGACAACTACAGATTTCTCAGGTGAAAGGAGACAGAGAGAAAGAAATATCCCCTGGAGAGAAGGAATAAATACAGTCAGACATCAACAAAAAATGCAAACATTCAAGAAATGGCAAAATGCAGAAACAATTTCCATGGAGTAACATGGATCAACAATCAATAAGGTGGCAGAAACTGGGTCATAAAAATATGACTAGGTTTGAAGCTACACACCCCCCCCCAAAAAAAAATAATGTAGTTTACATAGACTTCTTTTAATGAGACATTTGGAACAGAATATTTAAAATGTGGAATCTAGTCTAAGTGTAGAAAGTAGCCCATGATCCTGACTGCATTGGGAGCATTAATGCTACTTCAGTAATGCATTGATGAAGGCCTTGGGGGAAAGAGGTTGGACAGGTGGGACATGTAGTTCTCTCTTTGGGACAAATCATGGAGTTTCAGGATTTGCTATAAAACATAAGCCAAGTTAACATTACATTACATGTATTTCTAGAAGGGAAAGAGGTGACTTACAGTCATTTATTGAGTGCCATATTCAAAATATTAATATTTTAGAACATAAAAATTTCATTTAACCAAGACTGACTGTTTGGAGTGAAAATCAGAACTACTCAGGTTCCCAATATATATGGCATACTAATAGTGATTATTATTTAAATATGAGCAATTGAATATTTTTATTTAGCCAACTGACATTTACTCTAATAAAATTTTCATCCAAACAGTATTTAGAGCTTTTAGGTCCATATGGAACATGTCTGCCTAGAGCTTTGCTAGAGGCGAAATGTATCTTTGTTGATGAAGGGAACATTGTGCTTTACTCTGAATTCCCCACTAATGGCTTATTCAGGAAGTTCTTTCAGCTTTTTCAAAGTTCTCTCTCTCTCTCTCTCTCTCTCTCTCTCTCTCTCTCTCTCTCTCTCCTTATGTCTATTTCTCTGTACGTGTGTTTCAATATTTGTGGGTTTTTTTTCCATTGAACACTGATAGGAAGGCTCTCTAGTTTTATTTGATAAGAGATAAGGTGATAGGCTATATTAAAAAAAATTATGGGACAAGTTTATATGAGCTGACCATACTCCATTGTGGAACTTGCATTGAGGGACCTCTGGGTACAAATACTTGACCAAATAAGCCTTAGCTTATATGACAGAATACAGGAAATCTAGTGGAAGATGAACTAGGAATGGGAAGAGAGGAGAGGGTAGAATTTTATTAAGATCTATTATATGAAAGACACAAAAGTCAATAAAATATACATAAAATGGGAACATATTTTTTTTCTTAGTGACAAATTAACAATGTAAATAGAAATAATCACTTGGGCATGATAGCACACACCTATGATCTCTGCCTGGAGAGGACAGGTGAGCCCAGATTCCTAGCCTTAACTGTGAAGCTGCAGGATTAGGTTAGCTCCTGGACAAAGAAGAGTCAGATATATATATATATAATATCTCTATATATATAATATCTATTTTTTTTTTGTTTTTTTTTTTTTTTACCTGAAAGCAACTTTACCATTATAATGTGAGTACCTTAATGGGATCTAAAATTAACCTACCACAAATTTTCAGACTTTGTAATTGTGGTATATAGAGGGAGAGTATGTAAGCATACTTTAGGGTAATATAAAATTAATGAGGAAAATGTGAATTCAAAAAGAAAAAAAAAAACAATGAAAGACATGTATGGGAGAATGCATGAACTCTGATGGGGAGTGGGCAAGGAAGAGGAATTACTTCTAAATTTGATTAAGAAATGTTGTATAAAATACACAAAACTTCAATTAAGAAATGAAAAGAAAAGCTGGGAATAGCACTTGGGAGGCAGAGGCAGGTGTATCACTGTGAGTTCAAGGCCAGCCTGGTCTACAGAGTGAGTACTACGACAACCAGAGCTACAGGAAAACCCTGTGTCAAAAAGTCCAAAAAAAGAAAAAGAAAGAAGTATCTGTGTAATAGCGACTGAACTCACTTTGGGGGTGTAGGAACGAAACATCGAGTGGCTTGAGGCAAGAACTTGTAAGACCTGTCCCATAAGACCTCCAGGAGGATTGTCTGATATCTCTGTGGGCATTCAGTTGCCTCTGTGAGTTATCTGTAGCTCTCTGGAAGGTGTGGGATATTACAATGTTTTCCTGCTTCGCTTATCTCTGCAAAGTTCCAGATCAGATGTCCCCTTCCCTTGAGTCATTGAGCAAAATGTCTCCCCTCTAGTTACCTGTTGCACAAACAGGAGCTCTGCAGCGCCCCTATTACAACCAATGTGGCTCACCCCTCCCGTCCACCTGCCCCCCACTTCCTTGCCCAGAGCACAGTAACTTGGTATATAAGCACACTGCTGGCATAAATAAAGACTCTATTCTCCTGAGCTTTCTGAGTCCCTGTCTGTATGTCTGTCCTTATCTTTCCTTGTCTTTCTATTCCTTCGGGTAACACTCCTGCGGTCCCCTCCCCCCTCCTTGCAAGAGCTAAGCTGAGAGATTGTCTGCCTGCAGGCAGGAGGGAAGAACACCATGTGGATGTCGGCCACAAAGGACTAAAGGACTATTCTGACGATTGCTAAACTTCTACATCGAGGAAAGAACACACATGATGCACTACTGTGCACTTTTCTGGGGGAGGTGGGAAAAAACAAGTAGTCATCATAGGAAGGCACTGACTACAAACAACAGAACTTTCCAGTGAAGTCTAGCTTGTTAAAGAATGAGCATATTGGTGTCATATGTAGGATCTTGGGAGAGCAGTTGTAAACAGGAACATGGCTGATTCAAAGGCACTTTTTTTTTTTTTGTCTTTTTGAGACAGGGTCTCCCTGGAGCCCCAGCTGCCCTGGAATTCACTCTGTAGACCAGGCTGGCCTTGAACTCACAAAGATCCGCCTGCCTCTGCCTCCCATGTGCTAGGATTAAAGGTGTGCGCCACCACGCCCGGCTTTAAAGACACTTTTATTACAGAAAAACAACAGCATGGGTGATGACTCTAAGCTCCAGCATCTGTATAGTTTGAAGACAGCTCCAGGAAGTCTTTCATCCCACTGAAACTGTTCACTGGGTATAAAACCCGGAGGTAGAAAGTTTTTTAATTTGTAACTTTCTGAGATTCCAGGGTCTTGTAAATTTCTGAGTTTTGTGAGTCTCCTGAGGGAATGTCTCAATTTAGAGACAATTAGTACAACAGATGTGCGTACAACTGATATTTTACATCTTAAAAAAACCTGCATCTTCTATCATTTTTTCTCACCCTCCCCTTCAAAGCCCAGGGACTCCCACACCAGATTGTAAGGGCCAAGGAGGGGGGATGAATTTTGAGATTACAGCAGAAAACAGACTGAATTTTATTTTTTGTGTAAGCAAACCTCTCCAGCTGGGTTTAGGGCCCTGGCTTGTATAGTAAGCGGGACACATGTAATTGGGCTGGTATGAACATTCCTCACATTTGTTGCCTAAGTGTACTTACTGCTTAAATAAATAAAAAAATAATAATTCTGCTTCTTTAGATTCCTTCAAACACATATGACTGTTTTAAATGAGAATCAATATTACCAAGTAATTTAAAATAAAGGTAGTTGTCATGTATATGACAAAAAATACATTAAGAATGGTTTAAACTTGATGAAGAGAAATACAGTCTTCAATTATGATGTTTCCACAGATTCCATGAAGTTGTACAGTATGAAGTCTTAATACCACTACTAAATTATAAGGAAGAAAAAAAAATAATACTTGCAATACATCTTACAAGTAATGAATATGAAACAGTTTAAGAGTCATCATATGAAATAGATTTCTTTGAAAAGAGTAAATATTGTAAAAGTAAGCAAGATGAATTAACAGTGGATCTAACAATGGAATAGAAAGCCAAATACTGAGGAAATAATCAAATGACACATCTACCTCTAATCTATATTGACAACTGCATTGTTAATGGATGAAACCTTCTAATTATTGCCAAAGACAATCATTTTAAGTGGTGTAACCCACACCCAGAAATACACACCGCATGCTGTCTACTGTAAGTAAATACTAGCTTTTATTATTTAGATAGGTTTGGTTCAATTGAAAATTATTAGAAGTCAGAAAACTATTAAGGGGCCAATGGTGCAATAGTGGCACAAACGTCAAGGAGGAAACCAACCACGTTCTAATTGGATTTAAAGCTCACTTCAAAAGATGGAGTCCATAATTTTACTCTTATAAGGCCAGGGACCTGGAACTAGAAACTCCACAGAGGAGAAGCTAGTACTACCATTATGGTAAATTGACTTACTATTAAACTGACACATAATGACTAATTGTTATACTCATAGATTAATGTATCTCTCTACTCTCACCAGAGAAGGTTTTTCTGGTAACAGATGACAGTTAACATAGAGAGCCACAGCTAGTCAACATTCAGAGAATAAGAGATTTGCTTGTGGCATCAGCCGTGGGTTATTCCTCCAAGGAGAGAGATAATAGCCAATTAGATTTGGGATATACAGACATACGGCTGCCACTGCTGCAAAGTATTTCCAAGCAGGTGAGGTGTAGCTGGTGCTGACAGAGGAGTCTTGCTTGACTCAAGGAGACCTATATTTGCTTTATTGGTTTAGTGGCCTTTGGTAACACTCTCAGGCATTCCAGAGATCATCTGTATACTTGCAAGTGCAGTCTCCATACGTCTTTCCCATGTTTATATCAGGTCTTCAGCAGCAGGGCCTTATTTCCTCTCTTCCTGCAGATATCCCCATTGATGCCACAAGCTTACATCCTCTATTGGTTAGGAGATGTTATAAACCACAAGAAGACCCTGTCATACTTAACAGAAGAAAATGTAATTCATGGATTAACATACCATCCAATCATCTATGTCTATACCAAAGTAAACTACCATAACAATTAGTACTCAATGCTTCATTAGTAGGAATGAAAGGTTATGCCTGGACAAGCTGTCAGCCCGTGAAAGAAAACAGCCAGAATTGACTAGAGACCAAGACAACAGCTCCAGAGAAAGTAGACTGTTTTGCTTCTCATCCACCTGTGCCCCTTTTCTAAGCCTAGGGAACAATCTGCGGAAGAGGGGGCATGGTAGAATGTAAGGGCTGTGATTGGGGTGAATAGTGAAACTACAACAATATAGACTGGACACTCATTTGATCAACTTGATTGAACATACAAGCCCCCCCTGCTGGATGGTGGGACCCATGAGCTGTGTGGGTTTGGGCACAACTGCTTGCAAATTGGTTTTACATGAAGGATGCTTGTACTCACAAATTATCACATTGTTAAAAAAAATGAAAACAAAACAAAGAAAAACAGAGAAAGATGCAGAAAAGTTATGGCAGAATGCATGATCTGGGATGGGTAGGGGTGGGGTGGGGGGAAGGGAAAGGGATATATTCCTGAACTGAATTGGAAAATGATGTATGAAATACACAAAGCATCAATAAAAAAAAAAAAAAAAGAGATTTGCAAGTGCTTAACACTAAATGGAAAACCCTTATCTCACCTTTCCCCCTCAAGATTCTGGGATCATTGTGGAAAAACAGGCAGAAAGAATAAGAGTCAGAGAAGGTAGATGAAAGCAAGACAACTGTGTTGTTTAAACACCACACTGCATTGGCATATCTGACCCCACAGCAGTTATCCCAGCATCCACAGGACCTGTGTAACCGAAACTAGACAGGGGCCCAGCATGGATGAGGGAGGTGGGCAGGAAGCCCTAGCTTCCACTGCAGATCTAGTGATAACACTGGGAGATAGAGAGGAGAGTCAGTTTTCCTTACTAGTGTGACATGTTTTAAAAGAAAACAATGTAAATAAGGTTCAATTTGTTGATATCTAACCAAGGACTACCTTCAGTATATACTGTATATTTAAAATAAATAAGCTGAATAATATATTCCTTGAAAATACTAACAAAGATTAGGGGATAAATAATGATATAAAATGAAACATCTTTAAAAATAATGACTGCCTTGTGTAGTGGTACATGCCTTTAATCCCAGCACTTGGGAGGCAGAGGCAGGCAGATCTTTGTGAGTTCTAGCCAGCCTGGTCTACATAGTAAGTTCTAGGACAGCTGTGGCTACAGGGAGACCTGTTTCAAAAATGATAAAAAAATGACAAATAAAAAAGTTAAAAGAAAAAAGTCAACATGAAGATAAGGTCCATGAATTAAAACAGCAGTTCTAGTATACATGTCTGTCACCATGTTAACCAAAAATTAGAACAATTGAAACTGGTAAGAAATAATTATTAAACATGTTTGGACCACTAAAAATTCTTCCATATGGCTGATCATTTACAAAACACTTGCTCTTCTTCCAGAGAACCCTGGTTTAATTCCCAGTAAATAACAATTGTCTGTAACTACATTTCTAAGGGGATCTTACACCCTCTTCTGGTACCACAGGCACTGTGCACATGAGTGCATTTACATACTTGCAGGTGAAACACTCATACAAATAAAATAAAAAATAAATAAATATAATATTTGTAAAATATTCTGCCCTAGCCAATGATAAAAATTCATGAGAGGATAAAATGTATGCATGATTTGAATAACACCATTAATCTACATGAATATTGGTTATATTCTTAATATTCATAATATCATTACAAATTACTGAAGATTATCCTCTTTAAACACAATTACATTCCTCATAAACCATATATGCTTCTTGTATCAAACAATGTTAAATCAATTTTACATAATAAAAAATATGCAAAGTATGTATCAGAACACATTGAAAAAAACTAAGACATGATCTTGATTTCAATATGAGTTTTAATAAAATAAGGTTGTACTTGGAGTCGTGACCAGGCTCAGCTCAGTGGATCTAGAGAGTGAAATCCACTGAGAATCACAGTGGAGGTTTGCTCCTGGTAGCTTTTTATGATGTTGGCAACCGTGCTGTACCCCAAACTCTTCACAATTATATGTTCAAACACTTCATGCTTTTATGTATGTTTGTATTCTCGTACCATATAGAGACTAATTTCTTATTCATTTACAATTTTAATCGTATTTATAGTAAAAATAATTTAAAATGCCTTCTAATTTCATTTCCAAAATTTTCCTGAAATTTTATTTTAGGGAGGTGAAGAGGCAGCATGTGGTTACAAACACATAACATACTGCTCTTGCAGAGGATGCGTGTTCAATTCCCACCAGCTATGTCTCACCGCTACTTATCACTCCAACTCCAACACACATACACACACACACACACGCACACACCACCACATAAGTAGATTTCATGATTATGTAAGGAAAGTACCATAACATAGCCATGTTCTTTCACAGGTTTTCACTTCATGCTTAGAAGTTTTCTTGCTTTTGTGGTTCAATTTATTTAATGTAATCTATAAAATTATTGTTTATATTTTACTACATGCTTGAATTATTAGCTGATAATATTCTGGTTTTATTTTCCTTTCTGTTTCTTCTTTATTAGAACTTCTGGCTGAAAATAATGACATTTGATGGAAACCTTCCCTAGGTTTTCAATACATTACATCAGAAAGTAGACCTAGGAAAGTAATTTATAAAAAAAAATCAAGTTTAATTCCTGCCAGAATCTGAAGTTAATAGATAATGTGCCTAAAATAAAATAATTTTTCTTTCTATTCTTTCTTCTTCATCTTTCTTCTCATCTTAGTGATTTATTTTGCTTTATTTCTTAGAGGCAATTTCTCACCCTGCATTTCTAGCTGGCAGAGCCCTCTCCTTATAGACCAGGCTGGCCTCAAACACACAGAATTCTGCTTGCATCTGCCTCCCCAGTGCCAGGATTAAAGGCACTCCCATCCAGAGTGACAAAAACAATTGCTTTTTTATGTTTTAATTTTACCCTGATTTTATTATTTTTATTTATTTGAGGGGAATTCCATATGTAAGTACTGCATTTACAACATTTATATCTCTCCACTTTACATATTTACTAAAATAACATTTCATTTGTGACAGATTGAATGTGAATGTCTTCCACAGGCTGCAGGTATTTGGACTTCTCAGTGGCCATTTGTTGACACTGTTTGGTGAAGCTTGTGGTCATGCTAGAGGAAGCATGTTACAGGGGGCATGCTTTCAGAGCTCTAAGCACTACTTGATTTCCAATTTCCTTTTGCTTCCCAGGCCTGATTGTAGATGGCATAGATCATCTTCCTGCTCTGACTGCCTCTTGTTTCCCCTCCCACTATGGCATCTACCTCTAGAACCACAGGCCAAGAAAAAGGTTCCTTCTGTAAGTTGTCTTGGTCATGATATTTTATCACAGCAGCAGAAAAGAGATACACCACTTAACTAGAGTTCTTCTCTTTTCTATCATTTTTATGACACTGGTTTTTTAAATACATTATGAAGAACAAATTATCTTCAAGTTGATGATGCTCAAATTAATTTTTAATATTTATTTTAATCTTTGGAGATAATCATGTTTAGTAGTACATATGTGATTAATAAAGGGACATGTTTGTGCTGTTCTGATTTGTCAATGGTATATCCACATTTTTATATGAAAATGTTTTAGGAAAACTTCATTTGTCTTCCCACTCACTGTTGTAATGTGAAAATACAAGTTTAAAAAACATTAAATAGAGTCCTCGAGCCCTCACTCCTATTGGGGAAGTTGATGCTGCCAGAGTGAGGAAAGTCACTTTCTTTTGGGGACGTGGTCACTGGTAGTGCCCCGTGTCCCTGTGGATTGCCAATCACTTATTTGGATATGGGCAGCGGTAATTGGAATCAAGGCTTATTAATAACAATAAATAGAGGATATGAATCTGGGAGGAAGATGGGTTTGGGGAGAGTAAGTGGGAGGTATTTGTCCATGAGTATGAACAATACGCATTGTATAAATGCATGAGACTTTCAAGGAATACAAAATACTGTTTTAATAAAGGTTATCTTTTTATTGAGCATTTCTGTGGATTCAGTTTTATTTGAGCCAACTTTTTATGAGACACTTTAAAGCCACTTATTCATGTGGTCTTTCTATTTGGTATTTTATTTTAAATAATAGTTGGTTATTTTTTCAATTTTTTACTTGAGAGTTATTTTTAGATTTTACAAGATGGTTCTTCCTCTTCTATGTGTAATGATGTAGCCCGCCTAAGTCAGGTACTTCAGAAGGCCAACTGAGGCAGAAGTTCTGAGAAATAATTATCATGGAATTCATTCCTGTAACCTGAGAAATGTGGCTGCAACATCCTGCAACATACCTCACTAGAGACTGGAGACCAGAAACAGGCCTCAGTCTCTTTCTAGATGCTCCGACTGATGCCATTCACAGGTCCCAGTTTCCCTTGAGATGCTTGTACTGATAGCAGCCACAGATTCCCTAATCTCCTCATCCTCCACTTCTTTGTAAACTCACTTCCCTGTGTGGCTGGGTATAATACTTCCATTTGGGATACATTCTAATGCCAGTCATCTTAATCCCAACACAGGCAGGCCAGCCACCATACCTGAAATAAACCTGACTTTCTTTTCATTGGAGTCCTGATTCTTCTTCCTCCCTGCACCAGGTCTCCCCTCAAAATGATCCTAACACTATGTGGTGTTAATAAAGTCAGCAGAATTAAAGTATACAAATAAGTAAATGTGTCTATCAGTATTTCTTTTTTTTTTTTTTTTTTTTTTTGGTCTTTTCGAGACAGGGTTTCCCTGTAGCACTAGCTGTCCTGGAACTCACTCTGTAGACCAGGCTGGCTTTGAACTCACAAAGATCCTCCTGCCTCTGCCTCCTAAGTGCTAGGATTAAAGGCGTGTGCTACCACGCCCAGCTAATGAGCTGGGCAACACTGAAGAGATCAGTGCATAGATGTTTTGAGTATTTCAGCCATATTAATAGGAGTTGTGATGTTTATACTCAGTGATAGATATATTAGATTTTTAATATTTTAGAGCATTCTCACTTGTTTTTAAAAAGTAGGTGAAGGACCATCTGAAAGCTATTGTCTTCCATGTGAGATTTCATTAATTTTTCAAGTAATCATTTCCTGGAGATGCTTGACTTAAGAACCGATTAAAATGAAAATGTGCCCAGAGAACCTTTCAGAAGTTTGCTGTGAGAGGTGTTCCCTGTGTGTGCTGTCAGCTTCGGAAACCTGCCAAATTCTAGTAAGAAATGTTTTCCTCTATTAAAAGAATATCATTGCACCTGTGGCTTGTAGATAAAAAAAAAATGTCTACATAGTTCTAAAATGTATGTATATGTTCTATACTCAAAAGTATAAGTATTATGTTATTTTTTTAATTCTGTGGCAAATCTTAATTTTTCCAGTGAGTTATTAGCAGTTTTTTATTTCATTTTTTAAATTTTTATAGTAATCTAAGATTAGAAAGTTGTGTTAATGTACGTTTTTTTCTCATTGTTTGTTATTCATCCAAAATTTCTTATTTTAATACATTACATGTGTCTGTAGCTCACAAGGTATGTTTTCCCCCTCCAAATTTCACCAGTGTCTTTATTTCCTAAATGTAGAAAAATCCAATGATGTTTTCATTTTTTATTTTAGTTTTCTTCTTCACTTCTTTAAATTTTATTTTACTTTTCATTTTTTTTTTGCAGTTAGAGAGTCATCTGCTTGGTATTCATTTTTACTATTTCGGTAATAAGTTACCCTTTTCACTACTGATAGGCCAGAAATTCCATTCAGCATTTGGGAACAATTTAATCACTGTAAATAAACCACTATGATTTCTTCAAACACAAAGTTAAACTAAGTGTTTGCTGCAATTATTACTAAGTCAAAACCAGAATTCCATAGAAATGAAAGTATTTTGAAGTGAGTTACGTAACGTCAAGTATCATGTGTGCTATTGTATATATCCTAATTTACACCATTGAGATAATTTATTCTGTTAGATTACCTTTCATTGAAAGCATGAAGCAAATAAGGCTTGAATGGAAAACCATATATTAAATCAGATTAAAGTTTTGTTTAAGGTGCTTGACTTCATTTTGTTAAATATAATTGTAACATGTTCAGAGCGAAGTTCATGATTTTTGTAATTAAGAGCAAGAATAAGCTCCACTCGTGGTGGGCACTAGGGCCCTAAATTGCTAGTTTAGTACACATTCCTGGGAACGTTCATGCATGCTGTCGTTGGAGCAGAGCCCTTTCTTAGGCTTTAACTTCGTGCCAGGGCAGTCAGATCAGAGGAGATATCATGGTTTTATTGTATATAAATGTATGGTGTGATATCCTTATTAAGTTCACCTGTCTTACCTATTCTTATTGAAATTTCTGTGTACTAATGTAGGTGATTATGAAAGCCAGATGTCTGTTTCATTCAACTCAAGAGCTTTTAGGAAATATTAACCTCTGGAAATTATGTAGCAATTACCTTGGGATAAACAATTGGTCCCTGTTTAAGAGGCCTACTGGGATATTAGTGACTTGATGTTCAAGCCACTATGACAATTAAGATGGAATTAGGTTTTATATAGTCATCAAGTTAACCTAAAGAGAAACTACCGTTTTTATTCATGTAACTTATTTATTTATTTTTTTGTGTATTTCGTACATAGCATCTCAATTAGTCTTAATCATCTTTATACCCCCTTCTCCACTGACACCCTCACACACCCAGTCCTTGGAGTTCATGCATTCTGTCATTTGTGTTAAGGCCTGTTTTACCAAATTAATCTCCCTGGACATTCCTCAGTACAAGTTCATCCACTGACGTCTAGTCAGCCTATCCAGATTCCCTTGCTTAAATAAGGCCAGTTTTCCTCACCCAACTGTAATCAGTTGCCAACATTTCTTCAACTTGGATTTCATTTCTGCAGTTCCATGCTAGATATTTGTCTGTTTGAGCTTATACGGGTCTTGTGTATACTGCAACCAGTGCTATAGGTTCATATTATCAGGTTCCCAGGAGTTTGTAGAATTCATTTCATCTGGCCTTGCATCACCTCCCTGGCTCTTACAATCTTTCAGACCCTTCTTCCACAATGCCCCTGTGCCCCAGATGAGTAAAGCTAAATATATGTGACCTTACCTTTATTTTTTAAAAATAATATTCGTTTATTTGGTTCTTTTTAAAAATTATTTATTTATTTATTTATTTATTTATTTATTTAGTGTATGAATGTACTGTTTGCATGTAGGTTTGTGCAACCGTGTCATGCAGTGCATTGGAGGTCAGAAGAGGGTGTCAGATTCCCCTGGAATTGGAGTTAAAGACAGCTCTCAGCCACCATGTGGGTGCTGGGGATCGAACCTGAGTCCTCTGCAAGAGCAGTTGTCACTCTTAACTGCTAGGCCATCTCTCCAGCCCCCTGGATCTGTGGTTCTTAAAGAGATATGTGTCCATTATTTATTTTAAAATGCATGAGTATGAAACAGTTCATTCCCCACCATGATGGGATAAATGAAATGCCATTGCTGGTTGCTTTATTGTAGATATTCTACATAATGATGTTTTCTTATTAGGCCTATACAACTGAAATGACAAAAACTTTCTATTTCTGTAAGAATTTTCAGAAATAACATATAAATTTTAATTGATTCTAAAAAGCACAAATCTTACTGTTAAGATATATTCTCCAAGCCTTGTAGACTTATAAGGATGGGAGATCCTTTGATGCATTCTAATCCAATAACTTACTTTTATAGAAAGGACAATAAGATCAAAAACTGAGCAGTTTGTTCCCTAGGCTTAGAAAAGGGGCACAGGTGGATGAGAAGGAAAACAGTCTACTTTCTCTGGAGCTGTTGTCTTGGTCTCTAGTCAATTCTGGCTGTTTTCTTTCATGGGCTGACAGCTTGTCCAGGCATAACCTTTCAATCCTACTAATGAAGCACATGCAATTAGATATATAGGTATTTAAACAGTATAATCTATATGCCTTTTTGGTCTACTAATGAAGCACTCGCAATTGGATTAGGTATTTCCATTCCTAGTTGTTTGGGTAGGTTCATTGGTTAGACCCCCTGTTTGGATGGTGTTAATCCATGAATACTTTTCTTCTGTAAGTATGACCGGGTCATCGTGGTGGTTTCACTACTCTCCCTAACCATAGAGGATGTAGCTTGTGGCTTCAGCCGTGGTTTTCCTCCAAGGAGAGAGCCAAGCAATTAGATTGAGATATACGACATAGGCTGCCTCTGCTGCACAGTATTTCCAGGCAGATGAGGTGTAGCTGGTGCTGACGGAGGAGTCTTGCTTGACTCAGGAGACCTATATTTTTGCTTTATTGGTTTAGTGGCCTTTGGTAACACTCTCTGATTCAGAGAGCCATCTTCTGATAAGCTTGCAAGTGTCAGTACATCTTTCCCATGTTTATATCAGTCTCAACAGCAGGGCTATCACCTTCTTCCTGCAGATATCCCGTTTGGAGGCAAGGAGCCTTTACCTTTTGTGGGGGCTTGGATCCCCTGGCCAACATCTCCTTGGTAGAAAATCCATTGTTGATGTCAGAGCTCCTGTATTAATAATTTTGCTTAAGGGCGTAGCTTAAGGAGACTTTCATTATATTTGGTTCTGATTAGCGAATAATCTTTTTTCACAGTTCCTATGTCCATTGTCAATTAAAGAAGGCAATTTACCGATTTTACAAGAGAAACCTCTATAACAGCTGGCTCCAATCTACAGCTGGAGAACGACCTCATCATCATCATATTTAGAAAGTAGACTGTTTTGCATCTCATCCACCTGTGCCCCTTTCCTAAGCCTAGGGAACAATCTGCAGAAGAGGAGGCATGGTGGAATGTAAGGGGCTGCGATTGGGTGAATGGTGAAACTACAAAAATATAGACTGGACACTCATTGGATCACTTGATTGAACATACAAGCCCCCCCCCCCCCCCGGCTGGATGGGGGGACCCATGGACTGTATGGGGTTTGGGCACAACTGCTTGAAAATTGGTTTTTACATGAAGGATGCTTAAAAAATAAAAAAAAAATTGTTAAAAAAAAAAAACAAAACAACAACAACAAAAAATACCAGAAAGATGCAGAAAAGTTATGGCAGAATGCATGATCTGGGATGGGGCGGGGGTATGGGGAAAGGGAAAGGGAAATATGCCTGAACTGAATTGGAAAATGATGTATGAAATGCACAAAGTATCAATAAAAAATAAATTAAAAAACAACAACACCAACAACAACAAAAAACTGAGCAGCACCTACTTGGTGGTTAACAACTGTCCAAAACTTGTCTCAGGAGATTTGATGCCCTCTTCTGAGCTCTGTGGGCATTTCAAGACATAAGTCCACTTACACACATGCAAGCAATACTCCCATACATGTAAAATAAAAATAACATATAAATAAATTAATAAAACAAATTTAAAATTTGCAGGGATACAGAAAAAAGTAAATAGGCATCAATGCCAGCAGGAAAGAGAACTACAGATGTACCTAAGGAATTGTAACAATATAGAAACATCCAGCTATTAAATAAACTGTATGTGTGTTTACACCACACAGGCAATAATAAGATATATATATAATATATATATAATAGATATATAGATATATATATGTCTACAACTCATCAATACACACATATTTTAATGTTAAACTAAAATAAGCTAAACTATACATTTTGGCTTTTTTGACCAAATGTGTCAGACAGGAACAGTTAGAAGTGACAGACAGGAAGAGTAATCTTGATAAGTAGTAATTTTCAAATTTTTTGCTGTAACTTATTTTTAAATGAGCCAGTGAGCAGTTTCAGCAGGTTAAGTCCCTGCCTCCAAGCCTGACCACTTCAGTTGGATCCTGGAAACATGCATGATAGAGGAGAAAATGTGATTACTGTAAATTTTTCTTTAACCTACACATCATATGCCATGGTGTGAACATACCTTCTCACATGTAACAAACACACATTAAATAAATAATAATAGAATAAATAAATAAGATAAATGTAACATAAAACAAAAAAAAAAAATACTGAGTAGTACCCCAAAGTCTTTTATTTAATTATTTAATTTATATAATATAATATAAATGTTTTACTCAAATCTAACCCGTGTCCCCCATCCCCCAATGCCACAAGAGCTCATGCTATTCTCAAACATGCTTTTTTGTCTCTTTCTTCTCACTCTTCTCAATATTCTCCATGTGGAAGGTTACTGTGTTTGTAGCAGAAGTTTCACTGTCTTCAGTGAATTTGATGCAGTTCTTTCTGGGTTTTGTTTTGTTTGTTGTTGTTGTTTAGATATGCCACTACTACCAACTGCTTTGGACAAAGCCTCAAGGGCCATGCACAGAAATACAACTAGTAATTGGCATTAGCACATCCACAGATAGGGATACCATTTGTCGTCGTTGTTGTTCTGGGACTGTATTACTTCGTACTCAATTTGTCCTATAGCACCGCCATGTTTCCTGCAAAGCTCAAGATGTCGTCTTTCTTTACTTCTTCTTGACATAGAGAACTCCATTGGGTTGATGTACCACACATTTTCTCTATCACCTCAGTGGAGGGCATTGGGTGGCTCACCAGCTCCTTCATGCAATCGGAGATCTGAAATAACACATTGGCCGCTGTACGTATCTCTTGGGGTGAGCGTGAGGGTACATGCCAGAAGTGGTATGGCTGGGTCTGGTGGCAAGTATTCCAAGTTTTCCAAGGGTTCCCCACACGGCTTTCCATAGTGGCTCGCATAGTTTACATTACCCACCGAGCAGTGGATGAGATGTTGCCCTTGATCCCACAACCGCATCCAGCACTTGTGTATGCATTGTATATTTGTTTTTTGATCTAGCCAGTAAGTATGGGAGAAGATGTATTAGTTAAAGTGGTTTTGGTTGCATTTCTATGATTAGTGGATGTGTGAACGATTTTTTAAGGTCTTTATCTCAGGCCATGCTCCAATTCTTCCTCACTTGTGAAGTCTCGTTCAGCTCGTTGCTCCACTAAGTTGAGTGGGTCATGTGGTTTCTTTTTTCTTTGTTTTTTGAGTAGTTTATATATTCTGGAAATCAATGCTTTGTCAGATGTATCTGCAGTGAAGGTTTCCTCCCACTCTGTGGGATTTCTCTTCACTTCCTTGATTGTTTCTTTTGATGTACAGAAGCTTTTGAGTTTAATGAGGTCCCATTTGTCAATTGTCGACCTTAATTCTTGTGCAGCTGCTGTCTGATTTAGGAAGTCTTTTCCTACGCCTATGTCTTGTAGTCTGCTGCCAACTTTTTCTTCTATCACCTTCAGAGTTTGGGGTTTCACGTTGAGGTCTTTGATCCATCTGGAGTTGACTTTTGTACAGGGTGAGAGGTAGGGGTTTAATTTCATTCTTCTACAAGTGGTGATCCAGTTTTGCCAACACCACTTGCTGAAGATGCTGTCTTTTCTCCATTGTGGTTTCTTGGCCCCCTTGTCAAATATGAGATGGCTGAAATTGTATGTGCTCAGATTTGGATCTTCGGTTTTGTTCCATTGGTCAACAGGTCTGTTTTTGTGCCAGTACCAGGCTGTTTTTATGACTATAGCCCTGTAATATAATTTGAAGTCTGGTATAGAGATCCCCCCTGTGTAGCTCTTTTCGCTCAAGGTTGTTTTGGCTATTCAGGGTCTTTTGTTTTTCCAAATGAATTTAAGGACTTTTATTTCCAAGCCTGTGAAGAAACTCTTGGGGATTTTGATTGGGTTTGCACGTTTTTTATTTTTATATGAAAGTTGTGTATGCATGTATGTAAGTGTACCATGTGCATTCAATGCTCACAGAAGCCAGAAGCTGGCTCAGTGAGATTACCGGAACAGGACTTAGAGATGGTTGTGGGGCACTATGTGGGTGTTGCTTTAATTGCTGAGGCATCTCTGCAGTGCCAAACTTCTGTCTGATGAAATGTAAAGGGGAGGAGAATACTTAGTTTTAGCAGCACTCCACTCCTTCCTTACCTTACTCTTGTTAATTTATATTGAGAACACTGATGTATAAACCATGTAATTTAGGAGAACACGACAACCGTTTAGTAAACTAAAAGTTTGCTTTTAAGTATGAAGGAAATGTAATTGATTCTATATTAAATAATTAAATCAGTCTTAAGCAGTGTTGATATGGAAGCCCCAAAGCCCTCCTACTTGCCACTAAATAATAGATTGCCTTACATAGCCAAATGATAATATTTAGTGTTTAGTTGACAGAAGTTAAACCAAGCTAATTTTTGTAAGCTCTATACGGTCTTTTACTTTTTTTTTTTTTAATTTTATTTATTTCCGTATGTGTATGAATATGTTGTCTGCATGCGGGTTTGTGCACCCGTGTCGTGCAATGCCGCGGAGGTCAGAAGAGGGCGTCGGATTCCCCTGGAACTGGAGTTCTCCTGGAATTGGAGTTTCAGACGGTTCTCGGCCACCATGTGGGTGCTGGGGATCGAACCCGGGTCCTCTGCAAGAGCGGTAGGCGCTCTTAATACTTTTACCCATCGGCATCTTTCACTTTTCTCTGTCGTTTGTCATTGGCTGTGTCTGTGGATAGAGTGTTGTCTCACTGCTGCAGATTTTGAGTAAATTCTCTGTTTTTTCCTTGATTGCTTATATAATGTATATTAAAGTTATAGCTGTTGTTAGATTTGGCTGACTCTGTTTCTCACATCATAAAACTCATGCCTAGTTTTATAGTTTGCTCAAACCGAGTTTCATGCTTTTTATTAACATTGTTGTCCTTTAAGTATTTAGTACCTGAAATATTAGACAGCATGGGCAAGCATCTATATAAAACATTATATAAAGCTATGATATTTGAAAATAGCCATGTTCAAATGTAGACCATTACAGGTTTATTTAATGCACTGGTTATTTAAAACATTGTGATAAGGAGAAGACTTTGTGGCTTTATTAAGAACAATGAAACATGCAGGGAGGTGGAATGATAGAAGAATCTAAGAAGGTTTGAGCATGGTTCTGCCGAGTCACTGTTATTCACAATGCTTTAGTCCAGGCCCAACATGAAAACATGGGATTCAATCGTTGATAAATATAGAACCATTCTAATTATGTTTTAATTTTTCCCATTTTTTTGAGACAGGGTCTTCAGATAGCCCTAGATGGCCTGGAACTCACTATGTAAACCAGCCTACCCTGAATCTCTTTGAGATAGGTCTGCCTCTCCCTCCAGAATCCTAGGATTAATTAAAGGCATGGACAACCAAGCTAGGAGAAATCCCCCTAATTATTATTTGATATAAAGAAATGAGGGCTACAGGTTATTCTCATATAAATTTGGTAATAATGATATAACTACGATCTGATTGTTTCTCCATATTTAACTCAGTAAATTTACAGAGAAGAATACATGCCTGAAAGAACAACTATAGAATTGTATTCATTTACATACTTATATTTTTTTGACATTGCCTATTCATTAGACTTAATCATGGCTCCACGTTCTAGTCTACGAACTTCTAATCACTAGCTTTTACAGTTTGTCTTCTGGGAACCAATTTTATATTCACATATTTGAACTAGATCCCCAAATATACTATTAGGCATACCATGTTTGTTTTAAATAGAGTTCATTAATGGCATTATAAGGGATTATATTTAGAGGACAAGGTTTGATTAATACACATTATTCTACTTTTATATTTGTTTACTAAATTTGAGTATAGCAACACTGGCTCTGTCTTCTTGCTGCATTTTTTAGGTATATCATTGGGAAAGCTACTTAGAATCTATTGTGAAATTCACCTTGAATGATGTATGTAGAGAAGTCTTTTTGCATTTATCTCTTCTCCCTCATTTATTACATAATATCGATGCCTTTCACTTCTCATTACTTCTAATTATAAGAATGTAAATCTTCTAATAAATAAAATGAGCCTTTAATGAATATGTGATTATGAAAATTTATAGCCATTGTCCTCATAGTTGTAAAAATTATTTTGAATTTTTTAAGTTACACAGAGCAAGCAGATATGAAGAGTAAAATACAACATTAATCTTGACTGTATATATTAAGTCTTCATCTACTTAGAATAATTGACAGATAGTAATGTCACTAAGAAATGCTAGTATCAACAAAGAAATAGATTTAATTGATATTAATTTATTGCTTTAATGAAACTGTGAATTCTTTACCCTGTTTGTTTACATTTTATATAAAAATAAATATACAAAAGTTCAGGTAAATATACAACATTTGTGTTTATGCTATTGTATAATTTTAACATAGAAAATGGCTTTATGGTCTGCTAACTTCAAGAAGGCTTTGATGCAACAATTTTTGATCTTGGCTTACAAGTGTACTGAGTCTTATAATAAGACTCTCTGTCAGTTGCTCTAACAACTGAATTCTTCTTTCCCAAAACATTCTTTGAGCATCTCCCAGAAGTGTGTTGGTCTTTAAAGGATTGCCCTTCGACATTTATGTTTTTGGCTTTTATCTGTGATATTTGGAATTCAGTTCAGGTGCAGACCAAAGCAAGAAAATTTCACCTTACACTGTTGCATCTCCTTCCCTTCCAGCTCTTCCATTCACATCAGGAGAAGCTGGGGCAGACTCATGAGAGTGGTTTAAAAGGAAAATCAACATTACATCATTGGACTGGCCAGAGTTCAAAGGGGATCAGCTAAAGTAGCTAATGTTGGGCTGCTAGGAGAGGGATGATTGGAGGACTGCTTGGCCTTTGGCCAGTGGATAACTCACTAGAAGCTGGCAGTGGCATGGCATCCCTCTAACCATCTATTTTAACAGAAAAACAAATAGTAGGTGAGTCAATACACAATGCTTCTTTCCTTATCTGTGTATTATTGTATAGTTACCAGAAATATGTTCCTCCAAGACTGAAAGATCCATTGCAATCTGCATTTGAAATATTATTCTTATTCTAAATTATTTATTAGTGATAAAATTTTAATGCAAATAATCTGAATTGATCTTAATTTCATATTTTGTTTTAACATTAAATAAAAAATATAAAATTCAAATCCAAAATTTTTTAGATTTAGTGGAAAAATATTGTTTTAAAATGTGTATTTGGTTACACTTCTGAAGAAAAGCTGAAAACTACCAAGAATGTGAAATAAGAATAAAGTTACATTTATGTCAGAACAACATAATGAAGGAAATGAACTTTCTTTACAGTTCATCTAGTTACTAATGCTTTTCAGAAAATTGTACAATTGACAACTACCATGTATTTTTATCAACTCTTAAATTTTTGTTCCATAAGCCTCAGATGGTAAGTGGCTTTGTAGAACATAAAATATAAGGGGTGAAATAGCTGAACATGATTCCATCTCTCATAGAGCTTTGAAATATATAAGGTGAAAAATATTGACCATAAAGAAAAATGATTAAATAAAATAATATTGCACAAAACTTCCTTTAATCCTAATAGATATCTTTACCAACTCATAGAAGTCACTGCCAAGTAGAGAAGCATGAAACTACTATTTTGAATATTTTATAAAAAATATTTTGAAATGTTTGTCCCACATACAAACTTAAATTTCCTTGGGTAAGGATGGCTTCTTTAAAAACACACCATTTACCTATTGTTAAGGAAGAAGCAAATATACAGTGTAAAACAATTTGACCTGGTTATCTAATAAGAAATATTAATCTCAACAAACAAAAATGGATTAAAATTATTCCATGCATTCTATCAGACCACAGTGCAATAAAACTCAATATGAACACCAGAATAAGTGCAACTAGCTACAAGAACTCATGGAGATTAAACAACACCATCCTGAGTAATGAATGGGTAAGGGAAGAAATAAAGAGTGAAATAAAAGTATTCATGGAACTGAGTGAAAAGGACGATAATCTGAATTGATCTTAATTTCATATTTTGTTTTAACATTAAATAAAAATATAAAATTCAAATCCAAAATTTCTTAGATTTAGTGGAAAAATATTGTTTTAAAATATGTATTTGGCTACACATACGAAGAAAAGCTGAAAACTACCAAGAATGTGAAATAAGCATAAAGTCACATTTATGTCAGAACAACATAGTGAAGGGAATGAACTTTCTTTACAGTTCATCTAGTTGATGAACACAACAAAACTTGTGGGATACTTTAAAAGCAGTCTTGAGAGTGAATTTTATAGGCCTAAGTGCCCACATTAAAAAAAAAAAAAAAAAAAAGCAGAAAGGGAACAAATAAACCATCTAACACTTCAGCTAAAAACACTTGAGAGACAACAATGAATGAACCCGAAACCCAAAAGACAGGAAGAAATCACAAAAATCAGAGCAGAAATCAACGAAATAGAAACAAAGAAAACAATACATAGAATCAACATCCCCAAAACGTGCTTCTTCTGCAAAGACGCACACAAACGAGATCTCTAGCCCAGTTTCAAAAGAACAACACCCCACCAAAAAAAAAAAAAAAAAGAGCAACTCCAAATCATTTATCTTATTATTTTCAAGCAAATGTAAAACAATTCACTATTAACACGAAGAACAATTTCAATTTTACATGCACAAGGGCATTTTACAGAGTGAATAGTGTTACATGATATAGCATATTTTAAGTAAATTATAATTCTTTGAGTTTAGAAAGATGAAGAGGAATTGTGGTAACCAAATTAGATGTCACACTGTGCTAAATATGCAAGACTAAAAAATCTATGGGCAGATGGTAGAAATCAAATTCATTCTCAACTTCACAAGCCATGTTATATGATAAAAAATTTCAGTTCAACAAGAGGGGCATCTGTCACATTTGACAATCTTCAATCTATTTCCATTGATTGTAAATATCTTGTGGCTAATTGTACAAAAATGTTTTGACATTAAAATAATATAAGCCATTACTATAATCATTTCTGGAAGCACTTTCATGCAAATAGTGTTATAACCACTAAGATAACTTCAATAATGAAACAGTTTATTTAGAATATATTTATTAGCTAGGCCTGGTGGTGCACGTCTTTAATCCCAGCACTTGAGAGGCAGAGTCACATGGATATTTGTGAGTTCAAGGCTAGCCTGGTCTACATAGGGAGTTCCAGGCACCTGTGGCTACAGGAAAACTCACCAAAGACAAAAAAAAAAAAGACTTTATTTAAAAAACAAAGGAAAACACAGTGTTTGCTACACAAATATTCAGTCTTATATGCCTAAATTACTTTTATAAAATGAATGCTTGTTTATTTTTATTTAAAATATTATGTTAATGTATTATTACTAAATGAAAGTATACTACTCTTTAAAAATTCTGTGTGAAGTTATTCCTTATTTTTTATTTTTTTATTGTTATTAATCTTTTTCCCTAAGTCTTACATCATTTCTCAATTGAATCATTTTTTTAATTTATTTATTCTTTATGTGTATGAATGTACTGTCTGCATGTAGGTTTGTGCACACGTGTCGTGCAATGCAGCAGAGATCAGAAGAGGGCATTGGATTCCCCTGGAACTGTAATTAAAGAGGGCTCTCAGCCGCCATGTGGTTGCTGGGGATCAAACCCGGGTCCTCTGCAAGAGCAGTCGGCGCTCTTAACCACTAGGCCATCTCTCCAACCCCTTGAATCATTTTTATGTTGAGGAAAATTGTATGTAATGATATTGCTATGGGAATATATACATTCACTCCATGTTTTGAAATTTATGTTTTCGTATCTCTCATTAGAGTCAGATTTAAATATTTGGCAAAGGTGTGGGGTGATCTTCAGTAAATCAACTTGAATCTCAGTGTCTTGATTGTGTATTCTTCTTTTTTATTTTTTATTATTTTTTATGTGTATTGAGTGTACTGTCTGCATGTAGGTTGGTACACCAGTGTCATGAAATGTTGTGGAGGTCGAGGGTGTTGGATTCCCCTGGAATTGGAATTAGAGATGGTTCTTAGCCACTATATGAGTGCTGGGAATTGAACCTATGTCCTCTGCATGAGCAGTCGGTGCTCTTAACCACTGAGCCATCTCTCCAGCACCAGATTGTGTATTCTTTTTTTATTTTTTATTACTTCTTTATTTTTTTTTCATTTTTTAACAATAAGTAATAATTTATGAGTACAAGCATCCTTCATGTAAAACCAATTTGAAAGCAGTTGTGCCCAAACCCACACAGCTCATGGGTCCCACCATCCAGCAGGGGGGTTGGGGGGGCGCTTGTATGTTCAATCAAGTTGATCAAATGAGTGTCCACACTATATTGCTGTAATTTCATCATTCACCCCAATCACAGCCCTTACATTCTACTACACCTCCTCTTCCGCAGATTGTTCCCTAGGCTTAGAAAAGGGGCACAGGTGGATGAGAAGCAAAACAGTCTACTTTCTCTGGAGCTGTTGTCTTGGATTCTGGTCAATTCTGGCTGTTTCCTTTCATGGGCTGACGGTTTGTCCAGGAATAACCTTTCAATCCTACTAATGAAGCAAAAGCAATTAGATATATAGTTATGTATTCTTAAGTCAATGGTAGATAAATGTGAAGGACTTTTCTATTTCCAAAATTTTTATCTCTATATACGATGTATTAGGGAGAACTTTGTTTACTTGAAATATTTGACTACTAACCTCTCTAACATATAAAAATTAACACTATGATCATAATAAACTTCAAATTCAGATAAAATCTGATTTCCTTATCCATACATGAAGAGTTCAAACAAATTTCATGTAACAATGTAGTGTTTGAAAGTATTATTGTGGGGCTGGAGAGATGGCCTAGCGGTTAAGAGCGCCGACCGCTCTTACAGAGGACCCGGGTTCGATCCCCAGCACCCACATGGCGGCTGAGAACCATCTGAAACTCCAATTCCAGGAGAACTCCAGTTCCAGGGGAATCTGACACTCTCTTCTGACCTCTGCGGCATTGCACGACACGGGTGCACAAACTTGCATGCAGAAAGTACATTCATACAGATACAGAAATAAATAAAAATTAATAAAATTTTTTAAAAAAGAAAGTATTACTATATATAATCACCAAGTCAAGTAAAAATATGTAAATAATCAAAATAATGTGCTAAATAATAGCATGCCTGATTAGAAAATATAATAAAATTATATAAAACTACTTTTCCCAAAATAACTGACTTTACAAAATATGCCAATTGGTGCAATAGTGGCATCAATACTATGGGAGTAACTAGTCACCCTCTAATTGTATTTGAGGCCTGCTTCTCAATAGGGAATCCATTATCTAGATTGGTCACATGCCATAGGGATAGCCTACTCCTACCATTTTGCTAAATATATAATGGTAAAGTAATTCATAATTATTTACTGTCATACCCACAGATAAGTGCATCTCTCAACTCTCATCAGAGAGGGTTCTTCTGGCAGCAGATGATGATTATCATAGAGACCCACAAATAGTCAACATGCAGAGAATAAGAGACTGCAGAATATCCAACCTTAACTGGATCACCAATTTCTCTTCTTTCCTTGCAAGGTTCAGGTATCATTGTGGAAGAGTTTGCAGAAAGATTATAAAAACCAGAGATGACCAATGAACACAAAAAAGTGTGTTTTCTTTGCACTACAGATTTGTTACCCGTATGAACACACAACTCTAATGAAAGCATTCACAAGACCTGTGTAAACTCAAGTCAGACGGCATCCTCACCTGGATCAGAGACATGAGCAACAAGCCGCAGCTCTAGGTGAGAATCGATTGGCAGCTGATAGACAGTTTTCCACACTGCTGTGCCAACCAGTAGGTTCACTAGACTTTAAGGGATAGAGCCACACCTGGCAAAACTCAGGAAATACAGATTAGACATGACAGTCCTTCAATTTTTAAAAATATAAATAATAATAAAGTTATGAAGTCAAGTGATGGAGGAAAGTGTTGTATGTAGGTGTTAGAGTCAGGCATTGGGAAGTTGGAGGGAACCTGTATATAAACTCAATAAATTACAAGAAATTCTCAAATCAGTTAGTATATTCAAAAATATTTCTAAAATGTTAAAACCAGAAAAACACTTAGTTTCCTAATAGAAGCTTCAGTCACAGGTGCACATGACTAAACCATACTGCATATATTCAGTGAAATCTTAGATTGCCATGAAAAAAATGAATCCACCCAAAAGTTAATGATGGGTCTGGAGACATGGCTGACTGCTCAAGAGCACTGGATGTTCTTATAAAGAACCCAGGTTCAGTTACAAGCACCCACACAGGGTTGGTCGCTAACAACCATCTAAAACTTCAATTCCAACGTGGGTGCACGTATACATATACAGGCAATATATAAAATGAATATAGTAAATATTTTTTCAAGGTAATGAAAAAGTATCAGACAATAATAACATTAGTATTTTATACATTACAAATCTGTATAAAATAATAAATGGATATAATTTGCTAGTGACAAATACAGAGGGAAACCAGAAAAGTTTCATCTTTTTCTTTTAAAAATATTTTATTATTATTTTTTATTTTTTATTTTTTATTTATTTTTTTTATTAGTACTTAATTATTATAGTGTTTATTAAGGAATATATATTTATGTATTGCTTTGTTGGTGCATATGCACATTGGTTTCATTTGTTTTTCTTTTGTTTTTTTTGTTTTTTTTTTTTTAAATTAGTTTTTATTGATGCTTTGTGCATTTCATACATTTTTCCAATTCAGTTCAGGCTTATTTCCCTTTCCCTCCCCCCCACCCCCACCCCATCCCAGATCATGCATTCTGCCATAACTGTCCTGCATCTTTTTCTCAGTTTTTTTTTTTCATTTTTAGCTATAAGTGATAATCCATGAGTACAAGCATCCTTCATGCAAAACCTATCTGCAGGCTGTTGTGCCCAAACACCTACAGCCCCACCATCCAGTGGGGGGTGACAGGTTGTTTGTTCAATCAAGTTGATCAAATGAGTGTCCAGACTACATTGCTGTAGTTTCACCATTCACCCCAATCGCAGCCCTTACATTCTACCACGCCCCCTCTTCCGCAGGTTGTTCCCTAGGCTTAGAAAAGGGGCACAGGTGGATGAGAGGTAAAACAGTCCACTCTCTCTGGAGCTGTTGACTTGGACTCTGGTCAATTCTGGCTGTTTCCTTTCATGGGCTGACAGTTTGTCCAGGAATAACCTTTCGATCCTACTAATGAAGAACAAGCAATTAGATATATAGGTATTTAAGCAGCACTAATAGTTATGGTAGGTTACTTTAGCATAGACACATGTTTGGATATGTTAATCCATGAATTACAATTTTCCCCCCTGTTAAATATGACAGGGTCTTACTGTGGCTTATAACATCTCCTAACCTGTAGAGGATGTAAGCTTGTGGCATCAGCCATGGGTTATTTCTCCAAGGGGTTTTTAATGATAACTAATAAGTAATGAATACAAGCATCCTTCATGTAAGACCAATTTGCAAGCAGCTGTGCCCAAACTTATACAGCCCGAGTCCCCCATTGTCCAGCTGGAGAGGCTTGTATGTACAAGCAAGTTGATCAAATAAGATTTGATCAGCCTACATTGCTGTAGTTTTACAATTCACCCCAATTATAGCCCTTACATTCTACCACACCCCTCTTCTGCAGATTGTTCCCTAGGCTTTAGAAAAGGGGCACAAGTGGGCGAGAACAAAACAGTCTACTTTCTCTGGAGATGTCAATTTGGACTCTGATCAGGTCAGGCTGTTTCCTTTCTTGGGTTGGCAGTTTATCCAGGAATAACCTTTTAATCCTACTAATGAAGCATAAGCAATTAGAGATACAGGCATTTAAAGTCATCTTTTTACATTGATGGTTGGGTTATGAATTTGAAAAAGATTGCATAAATTTTAGGATAGTTAACATAAACTTACTATGTCAATAGATAATTGTACCAAGAGCAGAAAAAAAAATCACATTTTCATAGATAATACTTTAATGGAGGTGTTTATAACAGGTTTATTCACAATAGCTTTGAATTGGAAACAAGTAAATAACTAGCAACAGGTAAATAGACATTACTTGTAATCATGTGGCTAATAAGTAGATAATTTAATGGTAATAGGGAGGCACCACCTTCAAGGAAAGAAATCAACACAGACATCACTTGTGAGTCTTTTGAAGACATTTTAAGACACCACGCTAATCTATACTGAGTCAGATCAGGTCATTTATTGCCTGTATTAGATTACAAAAAAGTGCTTAATTCAAATGTCTAGAGAGCTGGAGTTTTCTGAGTCTTGACTGAAGCAGTACTTGAGAGTTCATTAAGAATAATATAGGATATTAATTGATATTGAATACAAACCACCGAATGTTACAAAAATAAACCAAAGTATTTTTATATTTTTCTGGAAGTGTACCACATTTAATCCTGTGACCAAAGATTACTTTTTTCTATTATTTAAATTAAATAAAATAATCAAGTTAGAAGTCTTTAGACAGCACTTGGTGTAACAAATGCCACCTGAACATTAACTGAACATTAGCTTAATACCAAGACATTATTTTCTTTAAAAATATCTTACCAATGGCAGACTAAGAAGCATGTGTTCAAAGTCATATTTAACTAAAAAATTTGAATACATGAATGTCAGCCCATCAGAAATATTTGTGCACATGTTTAAATTTTTTATCATATGTAAGTACTCAGGGTTTAGATATATGTTAATCAACTATTTAACAATTCTTGGATTTGAAACATGTTTTTTTACAATGTGATTTTGGCTTCTTATAAGACAGACAATACTTTATGCTATGTATGACAACTGGTATTTCATAAATTGTCTATCATACACAGGGGCCTTCATTCTAGCCCTTCAGATTTTTGCATGAGTCTATATTCATATGTACATACCTCATTGTTTAGTTAGTTAGGCAGCAACCCTCTATGATTTAAAAATATGATATGGACTGGGCATGGTGGTGCATGCCTTTAGTCTCAGCACTCAGGAGACAGAGGCAGGAAGATCTCTATGAGTTCAAGGCCAGCCTGGTCTACATAGGGAGCTCCAGGCCAGCTGGGATTAAAGGGAGATCCTGTCTCAAAAAGACAAAAAAAAAAAAAAAAAAGAAATATGATATGTATCATAGAAAGAATCTATTTGAGGAACATGGGAATTTTGAAAAAATAATGTATGCAACCTAGTATAAGCTTGTATGATGGAAGGAAGTAATTAAGAAAGAATGAAAAATATTTCAGATGGGCTCACAGGAAAAGGAGAAAGATATCTAAGAATGACAGTCTATGAGATTGCACCAAGAAATCCAGAGGTAAATTGTTCTTATTAATCTCTCCACTTTTTAGTGACTGAAAACATTTCTAGAAATGCAACCAAAATAGGGACTGGAGAGATAGACTAGCAGTTAAGAGCACCCACTGCTCTTGCAGAGAACCCGGGTTCGATCCCCAGCACCCACATGGCGGCTGATAGCCGTCTGTAACTACAATTCCTGGAGAACTCCAGTTCCAGGGGAATCCGACGCCCTCTTCTGACCTCCGCGGCATTGCATGACACGGGTGCACAAACCTGCATGCAAACAGTACATTCATACACATAGAAAATAAATAAATAAAATTTTAAAAAAAAGAAATGCAACCAAAATAATGAGGGATACATAGTGAATCCTTGAGGTAATCTAAATGATAAAGTTACATTAACTTGAGATAGGGACATTATATCAGGGACAAAATGATAATTCCAAGATTGTATATCTGTGAGAACAGGCTGTTGGCAATTCTAATGCTGTTAAATTTTAATAGCGAAACAGTACTGATGTGATGACACATCAGGCTTTTAAATCTTTGGGGCATTCTATGTCTCATAAAATATTTTTTGGTCAGTTATGCCACCATATGGACATTTAAACCATAAATTATATTTTTACTAATCATAATGAAAAATACTTTAAATTTTAAATTTTTTGAAAATGTTGAGTAACTTATTAATAGTCTCTTGTTTTTTCATGTATTATAATTTTAATATGACTAAAAATCACAAAACTTATATAAGTTTATTTTCTAATATGTATTTTTCAGTTTTTTAGTTTTATCATTACATAGTCTTTATGTTTGGTTTTATGCAATTTTGGTTAAAGATGAAATTTGTATGACTTACTTCATTTTTTTAAATATTTTTTTAATTTAATTTTATTTCATTATTTGTATGAATGCACTGTCTGCATGTAGGTTTGTGCACCCATGTTGTGCAATGCCATGGAGGTCAGAGAGGGTGTTGGATTTCCCTGGAACTGGAGTTAAAGACAGTTCTCAGCCACCATGTGGGTGCTGGGAATTGATCCCGGGTCTTCTGCAAGAGCAGTTGGTGCTCTTAACCACTGAGCCATCTCTCTAGCCACATATTTCAGTTTTTATATATGGACAATCAGCTGTTTATTTACTGTTCTGTCCAAAATCAGTTGTACTTATTGGGACATTATCATTTTTTATCTTTCTTTTCTGTTGAACATTTGTGACTATTCTTCTGTAGTTACCTTTGTATATTTTGTTTCTTATAAATCTTTAGAACTAACAGCATGACTCTGATTCTGTATTGTGTTCACTTTTCAAGGTCTTTTATCTATGAATATTGGTGTTAAAATAAGCTTATTTACATCTATAGAATAACATTCTGTGATTTTCTTTGGTATAATGTTGAACTATAAATAAAATCGTAACAAAATAACAACTCATTGTAATTTATAAACACAAATCTCTACGCACTGACCTGTATTGTATGCTCCATAAAAATGTCTCAATATTTTTTTATATTTATTCGATAATAAAGAATACTTTCTAAGTACAAGGCAATTCACATTGTTCATTGCTATTATGTAAGAAGGTGACTGACTGACTTGCATCCTGTCATCTAATTATAGAAATTTTCTTTCTTCTTTTAAATATATATTAATTTTCTTTCCTTTACTTTTTATCAGCTAAAGAGTTTGAGATGATGAGTAATACTTGCCTTATATCTGAATTTCTGCAGTTGTTTATAAATTGTTTGCTTTGGATGCTGGAGCTGAAACCCAGGTTCTTGGGAAAACTAGGATTGTACTATGCTACTGAGCTATGTCTATACCTCTTTTGAGAGATATTTCTATTTTACCAAGGAGCTTAAAGTTCAGAGGGTTTAAAATCATGAGCTCAGTTTTCTGATTCCGGTACCCATGTAATGGGACAAACATCCTGCAAATGTCCATTACTCTAACTCAGAAGGTTCTGATGGCCTCTTCTTCCTTCTGCACACACACACACACACACACACACACACACACACACACACAAACAAACAAACAAACAAATAAAATGAATCTTATAATAATAGAGAATCATTATCAAGGTTTGAGACTTTCTTTGACTCTCCATTCCCCAAGGCCTTTAATCCTAAGAATTAGATATTGTCATCCTTTTTCTGTCTCAATTGCTAAGATAAATAACTATCTGACATCTGAACCAGTATTACATATTTTCAATGTCTCAATTTTTTGTTTCATATGTTTTGTGTGTGTTCAGGGGGTACATATGCACACGTGGAGGTCATTAGACAATCTTTGACGGGTCGGTCTTTGCCTTTTCCCCTTGTTTGAGTCAGTCTCATTTTGTCACTCTGATCCACTTTCGCAGACCTATGGGATTCTGGAGATTCCACTCTCTGTCCCTCACTTCCCATGGGTGTTCTGAGATTACTGACACTTGTACTATATTGTCTGACTCTCCTTGAGTTCTGAGAGTGGAAATCAGATTTTAACCTTGTGATGCAAAGACTTTTTCCCACTAAATGATCTTTCCACCTCTATCATACTTTGTTTTTCTTTTAGAATTTGTTTTTTTATTTGCCACTGTTTGATAGAGATTAGTGAATCTATGTTCCTGAAAGATATTGGTTTCCTTTCTGGTGATGTGTTTGTGTGGTTTGGTATTAAAGTAATGCTAAACTAGTAAAAGAGTAGGAAGTATTTGTTCTGCTTCTTTTTACAGGAAGCCATTATTGAGAAAGTCACCATATTTCTGTGCAATATTTTACAGCAATCACCACAGAAACCATAGACTGGTACTTTCTATTATGAAAGTTTTACATTGTTGATTTAAATTATTTGAATGATAAATGATTTTGATCTTTTTTATGTGACTGTAACTCTAAAACTCCATTTTACTTTTAAAGAATATTTTGTTAATAGCTTAAGAATTGTGATCACATTTACCTGGATATCCTCCAAATCTATATTCAGTTCCCATGCATCTGACTTCATGTGCTCTTTGATTTTTTAGGACCATGAAGGCTAATTTGAGTTCTTAAAACAATTACTGGTGGTAGTTCCATTACCAGGAACCTGGTCCATTTACTAAGAATTACTCTTTTTTTTTTTTTTTTTTTTTTTTTTTTTTTTTTTTTTTTTTTTTTTTTTTTTTTTTTTTTTTTTTTTTTTTTTTTTTTTTATTAAATTGTATTGATGCTTGGTGCAAGTTCATACATTTTTTCCAATTCAAGTTTTCAGGCTTATTTCCCTTTCCTCCGCCCCCCCACCCGCACCCCCCCATCCCCACCACACCCCCACCCATCCCAGATCATGCATTCTGCCATAATGTCCGCATCTTTTCTCTCAAGTTTTTTTTTTTTTTTTTCATTTTTAGCTATAAGTGATAATCCATGAGTACAAGCATCCTCATGCAAAACCATCTGCAGGCTGTTGTGCCCAAACACCTACAGCCCCACCATCCAGTGGGGGTGACAGGTTGTTTGTTCAATCAAGTTGAGCAATTGAGTGTCCAGACTACATTGCTGTAGTTTCATCACCATTCCCCAATCGCAGCCCTTACATTCTCTACTTCTACCACGCCCCCTCTTCCGCAGTTGTTCCCTAGGCTTAGAAAAGGGGCACAGGTGGATGAGAGGTAAAACAGTCCACTCTCTCTGGAGCTGTTGACTTGGACTCTGGTCAATTCTGGCTGTTTCCTTTCATGGGCTGACAGTTTGTCCAGGAATAACCTTTCGATCCTACTAATGAAGAACAAGCAATTAGATATATAGGTATTTAAGCAGCACTAATAGTTATGGTAGGTTACTTTAGCATAGACACATGTTTGGATATGTTAATCCATGAATTACAATTTTCCCCCCTGTTAAATATGACAGGGTCTTACTGTGGCTTATAACATCTCCTAACCTGTAGAGGATGTAAGCTTGTGGCATCAGCCATGGGTTATTTCTCCAAGGGGAGAGCCAATAGCCAATTAGATTTGGGATATACAGGCACATGGCTGCCTCTGCTGCACAGTATTTCCAGGCAGGTGAGGTGTATCTGGTGCTGACGGTGGAGTCTTGCTTGACTCAGGGAGACCCATATTTGCTTTATTGGTTTAGTGGCCAAGAATTAAGTTAAGAATTACTCTTTAAAAGAAACTGATCCTCTTTCTCCCAGTGTCTATCAATAGCTCCTTAGGTAAGAACGGGACTTTGTGCCTACCCCATTCTTGAGTTTGTCTGGTTTGTACTTGTGCAGATCTTGGGCTTGCTGTTACATCCCTGTATGTTCCTATGTACAACTTTAACTGTAGTTATTCACTACCTCTGGCTCTGACAATCTTGCTTGACCCTTCAGTATTGTTCAGGTTTTGTCCCGATCTGGGTGATATTGCTTGATGTCTTTTTCTCTCCCAGCAGGCTTCACAACACTTCCCAGCATATGAAAACTAGCCAGCAGGGAGTTTCCCAGTCATTTTGCTTTATCCATATTCTGCAACTAAAGGAGGTGGTGTGTGAAGCAAGAGGGTTTTAACCTGCATTTATGATGGGCAGCCAAGGTCCATGACAAAACCCTGTGTTGTTTCAGAGATGACCGTGGCTTCCCTAACCAGTAACTTATAGGGAAATGTCCCATGCCTTGAACTGAAATTTTATGTAATAACTGAGTCTTCTAGGGCACTGAGGTCCACCTTTACAGGGTAGTTCCATGTGAGCTCATCTATTCTTAAAGTTATACTGTGAAATTAGGTTATTCACTTCCAGGTTTTCAAGAGGCTTTTGCGTACATCCACAGTTATACATAACCCACCCGCCCCTACCTGTTCCATCAAGCCACACTTAGTTTTCTATAAAAATTTACCCTTTCCATTTTCAAAGAAACTTCTCTAATTGCATATCTAATTTTAGTGGCTAATACATTCCAAGTGAGTTGTTTTCTTGACTAAAAAGACATTTCCCTGGGTCACATTCATCACATGCCTAAAGCAGTTTGCTGTCACTGATGATTCAGTTGCAGTGTCTTAAACTGGGGGTCATGTGGATGTACACGTTTTAGGAACTTTTTACTTGCTCTTTAAAATAATTGTCAGTTTGCTTCTCTTCTTTAGAAGATCTCATTTTCTCTACTTTTTTTTTTTTTTTTTTTTTTTTTTTTTTTTTTTTTTTTTTTTTTTTT
>VZQC01007049.1:1298240-1340820 GCA_009823505.1 Rhizomys pruinosus | reverse complement strand
GGGATATACATATGCTCCGGATATTTGGCATGGACCACCCCTTGTTGTTGAGTTTTAAAAAAATATTTTGTTATTTTTATTTTACGTGTATGAGTATATCGCCTGCAGATATGTAAGTGTACCTGTGTTGTGCATTGCCCAGTGAGATCAGAAGAAGGCATTGGATTCCCCTGAAATTGGAGTTACAGTTCTTAGCTGCTATATGAGTGCTGGGAATTGAAACTTGTGTCCTTTGCAAGAGCACCCAGTGTTCTGAACTGCTGAGGCATCTATTCCACCTGCTTGATGTTGCATTTTTAAGTCTTTTAAATCCATAATGTAATCTTTCAAAGAGTTATCCTCATTTTAATACATAAAGAAACTTAAATGTAATGATATGAGGTTTCCAGTCCCACATTCAAGATTATGGACTAAGAAGTCTGGATCTTTGGACTAGAGCTATTTGATTCTGAATCATATATGACTGTCACCAATAAGACAAATGTGCTGGGATGGACTGTAAAGAGGAGCCATCGCTCATGAGCTGTATCACAGTGGAATTTGTAAGATCTATTTTCATGACCACAATATTCACAGGGATGCTGTTCAAAAAAGTGTATAAATATGATACACACATGAGGGGGATCTCCCAGGTCACCTCTACCTAGCATGCACAGACATGTTTACTTCACTATGAAATTTGAGTCTCCTCTAATATACTGAGAATCACAGTCAACTTAACTTGCCATCTAATAAGCTGATGTAGTTATTTGTGTGTGTGTGTGTGTGTATGTGTGTGTGTGTGTGTATATATATATATATATATATATATATATATATATATAGAGAGAGAGAGAGAGAGAGAGAGAGGTGTTTAAGTCTCATACTCTAGAAATTCCATTAAAACATGTGACTAGGAATTTTGCAACCAAATTTCTCTAGAAAAAGAGTATTTTTAATTTTTCATATTTATTTATTTTTTATGTGTATGTGCATTTTGATTACATGTATGAGTCCCGCATGCACGTAATGCCCACAAAGAGTACTGGATCCCTGGAAACTGGAGTTATGGATGGTTGTAGCTACCATGTGGGTGCTGGAAAATAAACCTGGGATCCAAACCTGGGAACCAAACCTGGGAACCAAACCTGGATCCCCTACAACAGCAGCCAGTGCTCTTTCCTGCTGAGCCAGCTCTTCATCCCCCAACATCAGAATCCTTTTAGAATATCTCAAGACATAATTAATTACCTTAGGAACCTATACATGTCTCTCTGTACTATGAGTATTCATTGGTGAGAAAGCAAATTTAACCTCTACTGATTGGAGTAGTTTTGTCTTGTCCTGAGAATCAAGTTAACATATGACAGTAAAGTAGAAACCATGTGGTATGGCTACTTTTCTAAGAAAATCAAAGACCATATACGTAGTTAGGTTTAAAAATCTCCATACTGAATAGAACTGAAAACAATTCATTACCCAGAAGTGACTACACAAACAAAGGAGCTCAAATTACAGTAGCTGACAGAGGGAAGAAATCTAGTACCACAGGCTTAGGCAAAGCATGCTTGTTCTCTACAGATTTCTCTTAGGTTTGCTTTTCCACCTTGGATCACGGGGATGACATTCTTCTGCTTCATGGATGGCAAAGTCATACTGAAATGTCATTTGCGTTTAAGAAATATAAGCCAGAGAATGTTTCTTGCATCTGCACTTTTGAGTTTTTAACTAAAATAGCATGGTAGAGTAACACAGTTTGAGCCATGTGTTCTAAACTTCTTCACCATTCAGAGCTAATTACCATTCTCTTTATGGTAAATAATTCAGAGAAAGGAATTCGGGGTACTTCAGAGGTTTGAAAAAGAATTAGCTTAAATAGTAACTGGTCCCTTGAGACAACCTGACAATTCATGTAGTTCTCTGTGATTCAAGGCTTCCCCTGAGATAGAAGCAATAGCAACAGCATAGAAATCACCAGCACAGTATTTTGGGTTTTCCTGAGCATATTACCCTCAAGGCGTCATGCATGCTTTAGACTTTATGCTAAAAACTGTTGCTTTTCTTCACATCCAGATAGTATAACACATTAAACTGACTTTATTTTATATAACTGAAGTTCCATGTACAACTGTATAACATAGCAGAGGCAGCTTCAATGAAAATTTTCTCTTTTTTTTCTCAATTATAACATCGTGTAAACCATAGTGTTTTCTTGTTTAGGATTTTAATTTGCTTGTTTGTTCAATTCACAGATTTTCCTCACCCCCTACCCACGTGGAACTCACTTTGTAGACCAGGCTGGCCTCAATCTCACTTACCTTCTGTAAGAAGTCTTCCTGACAAGTCCTTCTACTCCCACATCTACATTTCCTGTGTGACCCACTGAGTGTAATGAGAGTTTCTTGAAAGTGCCTAGTTGTAAGATTAATTACTTGAGCAAGGGCCACCCATCAGTTGTCACAACCCTGAAGTAAAGAAGACTGTTTCTCCCAATTTCCAGTAACTGTGACTATTTCCTTGGGGAAGGTTGAAGACACATGGGCTTCTCCTTCCTCCACAATGAAATGCTGAAGGAAAAATCAACTATAAGTATGCAAATAACCAGAGCTACTGTGAGCTACTTTTATGTGATTTAAGTTGGAATAGATACCTTAATTTAAATCACAAGTTTGTTATGATTTATCTCCTTTCCTAAGATAGCATTTATGATAGAGGATTCCACTGTCTGCTTCAGAGGAACAGCGTCCACCACTGTTGGATGGAATGCTATGTTCATGACTTTCGGGCCTTGTGTTTACAGTTTTATTCAAATTCATCATGATGGCTATCTTGTCAGTATCATTGGGTTAAGAGATATCTAGCAGATTAGTAAAGAACACTTCTTTCTGTAATAGATATTATTTGATTATGATGATCTGTCTCAATAATCAATACACTGAAAGGTCTAATCTGACATATTAAAGCTCTGAACTGATCATTGGGAGTTGGTAGCAATGAGTTGACCAGCCCTGATATAAAATACCTTTGAATCCTTAAATAAGTCAGTTTTATCGCTCTCTCTTACATGGTCTGTGTCAAGTAGCTATCAAACAATAAATAAAATATCTACCATATCCATTATTCCTTTTCTATCATGATGCTCCATCTAGTATTGAAAGTGGGGCACTGAAGTTCCCTACTATCCTTGCATTGCCATTTCTCTCCTTTAGTACTATTGGTATTTACCTTTTGTATCTAGATACACCAATATTGGATGCACATATATTAACAAACATTTCATGTCTTTGATAAACTGACTCGTCATTGAATGTCATATTTTGTGCATTTGTTAGTTGTTAAAAAAGCAGTTGTTATAAAAACAGTTTGAATAGTAAGTTGACCATTCCTACTCTCGTATTCTTACCATTTGTTTTCATTGTTGGGTGACTAATGTGATAGAATTGCCTCCCAAATCATGGTGGAGTCAGGCTAAAGCTGCATTATATGTCTCCTGCTAAATCCACAGTGGAATCTGAGACTGCTGGGCATGGTATTAAAGGCCGCAACTAGTTTTGATTGAGTGTGGTCTTTGTTGGCTAGCATGCATTCAGGACCTTGATCAACATACACGGTATGGACATGAATATTTGTCTGCACTGGAGTTCACAGCTGACAGGCCTCTTACTATCCTTTTTTTTTTTTTAAAGGCCTCATATTTCTTCTCAGTTGATGACTCAGTAAATAGACAACACTGGCTCTCAACCATGGCTGAAGGACCGTGAGCCACATCACAGATCTCTTCTAGCTTTAGAGAGGATATAAAGCCTGGACAGCAACATTCAGGAGTACAGATGGGTATGACTTTTAGCATTTTATATATCTCAGATGAGTAATCAAGAAGTAATTGAGAGCGTCATTTTAAGATGCATAGTAGAACTTATTTCAATGGACACGCCTCTGTCTTGAGTGACAAATATGTCTCCTTTAGGACCCCGATGTAGTTAAGACTCCTCTCAACTACAGTTGAGTGTGGATATTTCAAGATTTTTTTCTGTGTGACCATGTTTATGTCTGCCATGCATATTTATCATTGTTTTCAGATTTAATATTCATTTTTAAAAATGGTTTTTATTTTTTTATGTGTATGTGTTTATTACCTGCATGTATGTAAGTGCATCTGTGTTGTACAATACCTACAAAGACAAAAGAGAGCACTGAATCCCCTGAAACTGAAGTTATAGAGGCTTGTCAGGCACCATGTGGGTGATGAGTTTCAAACCTAGAACTTCTGCATGAAAACCAGTGCTTTAACCACTGAGCCATCTCCCCAGCCTCTAGATTGTTCTAACGACCTTTGCCTTATAAGAAACCTCATTGCCTTCCCATGTTAGCATACATAGAACAAAAGAGGAAACCATCTAATAGCTCTTCACCTCGCCATGGTGTTTTCAACTTAGTCAAGATACCTACATCTGCTAATATCTTTAGTATTTAATTTTAAGCCTCTTCTTAAATATTCAGAAAATATTTAGAAAGAGTTGAAGAAAAGATAATGTTCAGTCATTCTCCCTTTCTCTTTAGTTAAATTATTTAGTCACACAAAGGACCATGTATTTAATTATACAAATATATGGCACATTCATATTCTGCTCGTCTTATTAAATGGACACATAAAATGAAGTAAACATATCTGAATTACTGAAATTTCTGGTCATTTATGCTCATGTTTAAATTTCTAGTCCCCTTAGGATAGAAAATTTTAGTTTATAAGAAAACTTTGTTTAAAATACTAAATTGCAAACAAACCCTGTGATTACTGAATGTTTTCATGAGTACTGTTAGCATGGAATACTTGTCCTAATACTGCGGAATCTGTTTCATTGATTTACTCTATCTTATAATATTATTGAAATAATGTTAGAAAAATATTTTTTAACAATACAACAGCATTTATAAGGATAAATATTGTTGTTTTGAAGTCAGCACATATGCTTTTATGATTCTTTTTTCAAGTTTAATGAAAGTACTCAACAAGTGTAAATAATAGGAGACAAGACGCTCTGAAACTTTCTCAATGACAAATGAATCTGGTTGAAGTATTCAAAAGATTCTCTTAAAACTTTATTGTAACAGAGGGGATAGCAGTTACCCTGAAATCATGATGACAAGCTTCCTGAAAACCAAAAGAAGGAGAAACAATCTCATAATTAATATATGGGTTTTCAGTGTATTTACTAATGATTTAAAAATCGCAGTATAACAGCATTTGTTACTTTTTCAGAACTAAGGTAGTAACTTACAAAAGCATGAGTTGACATATGGATATAATATAAATCCTTTGTGAAATAATGCCGTGAATTTTAGATGAGATTTTGTATTATAAGTGTTCTGTACAAAACATTGTGCCAAAGATTATGATAAATCATTTTTTTCAAATTTTACTCTGATGTACAATATAAAACTCTGGAGAATACAGCCATGCACATTGCAATGAAAAAATAAACATTTATTTTATGATACATTTACTTAATTTCTCTTAATATCTAAAGCTACATTTGCTATATTCAATCACTCATATTACATGTTATTTTTTGCTATTATAATTTAGACCTTTCAGACAGGACCATCATCCTTTAAAAACATCTCAGAACAAATATATTCATTTTCTTATTGAAGAAGACATATTTCAAGCCATATTTTATCAAATGTCCAAATTTCACTATCTGTTGACAAAGCATAAAATAGTAATATGTGAAAAATGTTATGTCTTGGAGTCTAAAAGCTTTAAGACTATGCGTTGTTTTATGCATGTGTAGAGGCTTCACATTTAATTCAGTTGCTTCTGGGATGGAATACTTAATAACATAATTTAAATACACACACCTTTTGATCTGTGTATCTATTTCATACTTAAAGTGAAAGGATCAGTATCAGTTACAGAGATGGGTAGCTACACATGCAGTAGACTTCCTTCAAAAGACTTTTTGTTGTCCAAAAATACAAAACCAATACCTTTTGCTTGTTGTTTTTTTGCTCTTTTAGCCACTGTAAGGTATTTTCTCTACTTCCTAATAGTCCCTTGGCTTTATTTGCCTTACATCTGCATTTTCCTATCAGTTTGACAAAGAACACAACAAAGGCTTCGCTTGGGGCACCATCCTGCTTCCCGGCTGAGCATCTTCGGCTATTGTAAGATCCTTCTTCCTTGTTTTTCTCTTCTTCCTTCCTTTTTCTCTCACCCTTCTCTCTTCTCTCTCCCTCACTGTCTCTTGGACATGGGGTTTTATGTAGCTCAGGTACTCCTCAAACTCTCTAAGTAGCTGAGCTTGCTCTTCTAGTTTTCCTGCCTGTAGCTCCTGTGTGCTGGAATTACAGGTTTTTGCCACCGTGAGAGTTTATACAGTGCTGGAGATCAAAGTTTGAGATTCCTACATGATAGGCAAGAACTCCATCAAAGGAGCTCTATCTCTATAGCTCACATCATTTTATAAAGTGTAAAGTTAAATATTTTCCTCATTTGAGTCCTCTTAAGTAGCCCTTCAAATTTTCCTTGACTTTATCTCAATCTTTTTTCATGACAATGTTGAGGGTTCTAAAACATCTCTGTCATTCTATAAACAAGGTGTACCCACCACCCCAACTTTTCTCACACTATTGCTCTCCTGACACTAGCCTATCTCCTGGCGTTTCCATGATTTTAAACTTTCAGCTCATTTCATGTAAATTTTATTTTTGTTCTATAAATTTACTTTATTTATATATAAAATAAAAAAGGCATATAGCAATAAGGCATCATGTAATGTTGTATCAATTGGTCTAAACATTTCCATACTCAAAACTTTGTCATTTATGCTTTAAGCTTTAAAGGTGTTTAAAATTCCTTCTAAGTATTGGATTGTCTTTGCTGTGGTTCTGTTCCAATATAGTATTCGAGCGATTCTTGGCCCTGTCCTTCACTGTTGTTCCTTCTTTCTCATCTCTGCCACACACTAGTCTGCTCTCTACTAAACACAAAGATAGCTTCCCCCATTTCTTCTCAGAGTCGATGTGTGGCATGTCTTCTCTCTGCTTTTTTTTTTTTTTAATTTTTATTTATTTCAGTATGTGTATGAATGTACTGTCTGCATGCAGGTGTGTGCACCCGTGTCGTGCAATGCCTCGGAGGTCAGAAGAGGGTCTCGGATTTCCCTGGAACTGGAGTTCTCCTGGAATTGGAATCTCAGACGGTTCTCGGCCGCCATGTGGGTGCTGGGGATCGAACCCGGGTCCTCTGCAAGAGCGGTCGGCACTCCTAACCGCTAGGCCATCTCTCCAGCCCCCATCTTCTCTCTGCTTTGAAGTGCTTCTCCTTTCACATGAATCTGTTCAGGGAGCTGTACAAGTAACCATTTGTTTCTGCAAATGTTCAATTTCAGCTCAAAATACTAAGTAGAGAGGCTGAAAAGATAGTTAAGAGCACTGAGTGTTCTTGCAGAGGGCAGGATTTGGTTCCCAGCACCCACATGGCTACTAACAACTGTTTATAGCTCTAGTTCCAGGGGATCCAATGTCCACTTCTAGATTCTGTGAGTACCGCACCTGTATCGCTATGTACTGAGCTTACATACACACAGGCAAAATATTCATACACATAAAAAAAATTAATGTAAAAAACTCAGTATGCTAAAGGACCAACTTTCTCACAGGTACATTCTTATCCTGAATGTTGAATATATTTTATTTTTTTATTTAATTTATTTTAATTTATTTTTTTTTTTTTTTTAGGTATTTTTGAGACAGGGTCTCCCTTTAGTCCCAGCTGGCCTGGAGCTAGCTCTGTAGACCAGGTTGGCCTTGAACTCCCAGAGATCTGCCTGCCTCTGCCTGCTGTTGTATACATTTTATTTATTTATTTTTTTAATTTTATTTATTTCCGTATGTGTATGAATGTATTGTCTGCATGCAAGTCTGTGCACCCGTGATGTGCAATGCCGCGGAGGTCAGAAGAGGGTGTCAGACTCCCCTGGAACTGGAGTTCTCCTGGAATTGGAGTTTCATATGGCTCTCGGCCACCATGTGGGTGCTGGGGATCGAACCCAGGTCCTCTGCAAGCGGTCGGCGCTGTCAACTGCTAGGCCATCTCTCCAGCCCCTGTTGTATACATTTTAAACTATGTCTTACAGCATAACTTGACTCTGTTTCACTGTTAGGTGTGAAAAACATTTTTTGTTTTTTCAAAATATTTGAAAAAATGTGATTAATACTAGAATTTATTTAGTTTTAAATTTATATTAATAGGAAATACTGGAAAAAATAACTTGTCATTTTAGAATTTTCAGTGTGGTGGTTTGAATTAAAATGTCCCTCATCATCTTAAAGTATTTAGAAATTTTGTCCCCAGTTGGTGGCATTGTTTTAGGAGGTCTTAGAAGGTGTGGCCATGGTGAAGGACCAAGTCACCCGGGACAGGCTTAGTTCTTATGCCTTGCTGGATCCCAAGTGACCTGCTTGACTATGTGAACCTCATCTTTCTACTCCTGATCCAGCACCTCCTGCCACTATGCCACCCTGCCATGATGGTCTCTAATTCCCCTGGAACTCAAATAAACTCTTCCTTTTATGTTATCTTGGTCACAGTGTTTTATCACAGCCATAGAAAGTAACGAATGCATACAGTTACTGTAGCTGTCTTCTGATATTTTGAAATCTGAGAAACCGTAATTTCCTGGGGGATTCCATTTATAGTATTTTCTTTTTTTAATTTATATTTTTATTTTTATTGATGCTTTGTGTATTTCATACATCATTTTCCAATTCAGTTCAGGCATATTTCCCTTTCCCTTCCCCCCCATCCCACCCCACCCAATCTCAGATCATGCATTCTGCCATAACTGTCCTGCATCTTACTCTCAATTTTCTTTTTTTCATTTTTAGCAATAAGTGATAATTTATGAGTACAAGCATCCCTCATGTAAAACCAATTTGCAGGCTGTTGTGCCCAAACCCCCACAGCCCCACCATCCAGAGGGGGGGGGGCTTGTATGTTCAATCAAGTTGATAAAATGAGTGTCCAGACTATATTGCTGTAGTTTCACCATTCACCCCTATCGCAGCCCTTACATTCTACCACGCCCCCTCTTCTGCAGATTGTTCCCTAGGCTTAGAAAAGGGGCACAGGTGGATGAGAAGCAAAACAGTCCACTCTCTCTGGAGCTGTTGTCTTGGACTCTGGTCAATTCTGGCTGTTTCCTTTCATGGGCTGACAGTTTGTCCAGGAATAACCTTTCGATCCTACTAATGAAGCACAAGCAATTAGATATATAGGTATTTAAACAGCACTAATAGTTATGGTAGGTTACTTTGGTATAGACACATATGTTTGGATGATATGTTAATCCATGAATTACATTTTTTCCTGTTAAATATGACAGGGTCTTACTGTGGCTTATAACATCTCCTAACCTGTAGAGGATGTAAGCTTGTGGCATCAGCCATGGGTTATTCCTCCAAGGAGAGAGCCAATAGCCAATTAGATTTGGGATATACAGGCATATGGCTGCCTCTGCTGCACAGTATTTCCAGGCAGGTGAGGTGTAGCTGGTGCTGACGGTGGAGTCTTGCTTGACTCAAGGAGACCCGTATTTGCTTTATTGGTTTAGTGGCCTTTGGTAACACTCTCTGGTATTCCAGAGGCCATCTGTACACTTGCATGTGTGGTCTCAATACATCTTTCCCATGTTAACGTCAGGTCTTCGGCAGCAGGGCCTTATCGCCTCTCTTCTTGCAGGTATCCCAGTTTAGAGGCAAGGAGCCTTTACCTTTTGTGGGGCCTTAGATCCCCTGGCCAACATCTCCCTGGTAGAATAATCCATTACTGATGTCAGAGCTCCTGTATTGATATATTTTGCTTAAGTGCATAGTTTAAGGACTTTAGTATTATATTTGGTTCTGAACAGAGAATAATCCTTTTCACAGTTCTTATGTCTATTAGTCAATTAAAGAAGGCAGTTTTACCAGTTTTATAAGAGATTACCTCTATAATAGTTGTCTCCAATTTACAGTTGGAGAGCGACCTCATCATCGTCATATTTCTCCTTGTTCTGGGGGGGAGGCAAGAAAGTCTCTCATATCAAAACCTTTGCGGCACCTAGAAGGTAAGTTTCATTAGGACTCATTATAAATAGTTGTTACATGTAGGATCCACAGAGGGGTTCGATGTTTATGGCAATCTGAGGCTTTTCTTCCTTTCAATGTTCAGACGGGTCAACCTTTCAGTTGGCACTTTCTGGTACATCCTACTCAATGCAAAGCTGTATCTTTTCTTTCTCAGCCGTTAAGTTGGTGACATTTTGTCCTGTTGGAACACACAAATCTTTTCCCATAGTTAGTTTTAAGATTTGAATTGCAAGGTTTTTGACGAGAAGGTTTCATGTCTATCTGTACCCCCCCTTTTTTTTAACCCATGAGTCTCCAGAAGACAGTTGTATTATACATAACTATAGGGTGGAATCAAGGCTCAGATTTCATCAAATTCACCCATGTTGTTTTGGGTGACTATATATGATTAACTTGGGAAGCAAACTTAATTTTTACGTTAAATCATCTTAAAGAGAATGCTACAAGGTGATACTGTACAACAGAGAAATTATAGAGAACATTTGTATGTGCCAATCCCAAAGTTATTGCTCTACAGATTTTATGTAAAACAAATGTGGACAACAGCGAATTATATCTACATTTAACTCAGATGCATTACCGTTTTTATCAGAGTCTGTAAACCAATGTTGTTTAATATACACATATTTACTTTTACTAAGTCCTAAAACACCATGTATCCTGTAGACAGTGTCTAGGCGAAACTGGGTACTTGCTGAACTCACGTCAATTAAATATGCCTTAATCGAATATACACCCGTGTCCCTCTCCCACCCATCCCCCCTTCCCAATTCACCATTTCAGTCCATTTTCTGATGCAGTCTTTCTGTTGTTGTTCTTTTACTATGCATCCCTCTCCATGAGAAATATTTATATCTGGGTTGTTGGTACTAGCATCCACATATGAGGGACACCATTTGTCGTTTGTTTTTCTGGGACTGTGTTACTTCACTTAACATAATGTCTTCCAGCTCCATCCATTTACCTGCAAAGTTCATGATGTTGTCCCTCTTTACTGCTGCATAGAACTCCATTGTATACATGTACCACATTTTCTCTATCCACTCGTCAGTTGAGGGGCACCTGGGCTGGTTCCAGCTTTTTGCTATTGTGAACAGAGCTGCAATAAACATAGCTGTGCATGTATCTTTGCAGTAAGTTGTGTCTTGTGGGTATATACCCAGGAGTGGTATGACTGGGTCAAATGGAAGGCTCATTTTGAGTCTTCTAAGGGTTCTCCACACTGCTTTCCATAGTGGCTGTACAAGTTTACATTCCCACCAGCAATGGATGAGTGTTCCCCTTTCCCCACAACCTCTCCAGCACTTGGTATCATTCGTGTTCCTGATCCTAGCCAGTCTTATTGGAGTAAGGTGATATCTCAGAGTGGTTTTAATTTGCATTTCCTTAATTATCAGAGATGTTGAACACTTCTTAAGATGTTTCTCGGCCATCTCTAACTCCTCCTCTGTGAAGTCTCTATTCAGATCTTTGCTCCATCTTTTGAGTGATTCATTTGTTTTCTTTCTTCTTTGTTTTTTGAGTAGCTTGTATACTCTGGAAATTAATGCTTTGTCAGATGTATCTGCAGTGCAGGTTTCCTCCCACTCTGTGGGTTTTCTCTTCACTTCCTTTATTGTTTCTTTTGATGTACCGAAACTTTTGAGTTTAATGAGGTCCCATTTGTCAATTGTCGATCTTATTTCTTGTGCAGCTGCTGTTTGGTTTAGGAAGTCTTTTTCTACGCCTATGTCTTGTAGTCTGCTGCCAAGTTTCTCTTCTATCACCTCCAGAGTTTGGGGTTTCAGGTTGAGGTCTTTGGTCCATCTGGAATTGACCTTTGTACAAGGTGAGAGGTAGTGGTTTAATTTCATTCTTCTACAAGTGGTGATCCAGTTTTGCCAACACCACTTACTAATATGCTGTCTTTCCTCCATTGTGTCTTTTTGGCCCCCTTGTCAAATATGAGGTGGCTGAAATTGTAGCTCAGGTTTGGAGCTTCAGTTTTATTCCATTGGTCAACTGGTCTGTTTTTGTGCCAGTACCAGGCTGTTTTTATGACTATAGCCCTGTAGTATAGTTTGATGTCTGGTATAGCGATCCCCCCTGTATTGCTCTTTTCTCTCAGGGTTGCTTTGGCTATTTGGAGTCTTTTGTTTTTCCAAATGAAATTGAGGATTTTATTTCCAAGCCTGTGAAGAAACTCTTGGGGATTTTGATTGGGATTGGATTAAATCTGTACACTAGTTTGAGTAGGATGGACATTTATAGTATTTTCAAACTGTCCTAGTAAGATACTGGATTCCACTTAACAGTGACCACCACCTCTTTCTGACCCAGTCTTTCCTCTTGGATTTCTTCTATTCCTGGGAGATTTTAAATCAGGGACACTCAACCCCCCCCCCAAAAGCACAGAAAACTAGGTAAGTTTCCACATTCCATCTACCATCACTTCTATGCCTGGAGGCCAGCTTCTTGCCATAGTCATGAGCATGTGGGTGGCTTCCTCTTAACCCCAGAAATCTTCATTGCCCAAGACTATAATACAAAGAGCTTGTCTACCCTCACGTCAGCACCCATCCCATCAACTACACAGACCATAAACTACTAGGAATTCTGAGATGTTCAACCTAGTCTGTGACCTCAAACCTATTCTCAACTCCATCCACCTCTGTCTGAGGGTAGTGTGACGTCTTTCCCTAAGCCATCAACAAATATTGATCACTCCTACTATAATCCCAACCCTTGGAGCCCTTTTAGTTTTTCACAGAATTCTGAATATTGGTAGTGAGAATCTAGGACTAATTCTACAGAAGGTTTGCTTGATATTTATGATCTAACAAATTTAAACAAAAATAGATAATTTTCATTGACCATAACAAACAATGAGAGAGGCAATAATTAACAGTCTCCCACCAAAAGCAAAAGATCCCAGGATGAGATAAATATAGTGCAAAATTCTACCAGACTTTTATTTTTTTTTTATTATTTTTTTTTCAGTTCCTTGGTTGAGTTTTTACTGATTTTTTTGTGGTTATGTGAATGGGATTGCTTTAATTTACTTTTGAGTAAACTCATTCTTTTTTTTTTTTAATTAGTTTTTATTGATGCTTTGTGCATTTCATACATTTTTTCCAATTCAGTTCAGGCTTATTTCCCTTTCCCTCCCCCCCCCACCCCCACCCCATCCCAGATCATGCATTCTGCCATAACTGTCCTGCATCTTTCTCTCAGTTTTTTTTTTTCATTTTTAGCTATAAGTGATAATCCATGAGTACAAGCATCCTTCATNAAAACAAAACATATCAATATGTCAGTATCCTATGAGGTCAGTACTGAGGATGAGGACAAATTACTTCAATCAGAAAGCTTGTCTTTGACAGTTTCAAGGGGTTCTTAGGTTTCCTTTGCATGGATAGGCATACCTGCAAATATGTAGGTTTCTGCTGTGCATGCTTGTTGTTCACAGAATTGAGAGCACAACATTCGATAAGCTAGGATACATACCAGAAGCAGTACTGGGACCCACTGTGGGTGCTGGGAAACTAAGCAGTGTCCTCCCTAGAAGAGTCACTGATCCTAACAGATGAATCTCACTCCAGGTGCAAATTGCCCCCCAAAATTTCCTTTCACAGACCACACATGGCTCAGGTCGGTGCTCAAAGTGAGATAACCAAGCATTTGTTACTGTTATAATTCAGGTTTATCTGTTGTTTTTGTTGTTACATTTTTAATTTTCGTTATTTTTTATGGGTATGAGTGTACCATTTGCATGTAGGTTTGTGCACCCGTGTCATGCAATGCTGCAGAGGTCAGAAGAGAGTGTGGGATTCCCCTGGAACTGGAGTTCTCCTGGAATTGGAGTTACAGATGGTTCTCAGCCACCAAGTGCGTGCTGGGTATCAAACCCGGGTCCTCTGCAAGAGCAGTCAGCGCTCTTAACCACTAGGTCATCTCTCCAACCCACTGTTGTTATTTTTTTTTGAGACAGCATCTCACTTTAGTTCCAGCAGGCCTGCAGCTCCGTACTTAGAAGAGGCTGGACTTGAACTCAAAGAGCTCCCCGTGGCATCTGCCTACCCACTGCTGGGATAAAAGATGTGTCCCGGGCTGGAGAGATGGCCTAGCGGTTAAGAGCGCCGACCGCTCTTACAGAGGACCCGGGTTCGATCCCCAGCACCCACATGGCGGCCGAGAGCCGTCTGAAACTCCAATTCCAGGAGAACTCCAGTTCCAGGGGAATCCAAGACCCTCTTCTGACCTCCGCGGCATTGCACGACACGGGTGCACAAACCTGCATGCAGACAGTACATTGATACACATACCGAAATAAATAAAATAAAAAAAAATTAAAAAAAAAAGTCAGTTCCCTTCCTATACACAAATAACAACTATACTGACAAGAAACAAGGGACAAGATCCATTGAAGACAGCCTCAAAAACTGTAAAGTATCTTTAAATAAATCTAACTAAGGAGTGAGAGATCTGTACCATAAAATACTTTGAGACATTGGAGAAGAAATTGTGGAAGAGGTCAAAAGATGGAAATATTTCCAGATACGTGGATCAGGGGATATCTTTATGGGATGAAAGAACAAATGCAGTGATATAAATGGGAAAAGAGTGATAAAGGCATAGGAAAGTTTAAACACAGTGTGAGGTAAGAGCATAAGACAGAAGTGGGCATGAGTATGGGAAGAAATGACTAAGCCTAAAGCTTTTCGAAAAAGTCATATAGAAAGCTATTGTGGTTGTTTGAGTGAGGGTGTCCCCCTGTGATGGTTAATCCTGGGTGTCAACTTGACTAAGGAACAAATAAGAGAAAAAGGATCTTCAGACTGGACTACCTCAACGCAGATGGCCCAGCCCAAATCTGGGCGTTACCTTCTGCTGGAAGGCAGTATTAAAGGCCATGCCAGAGGGATCTGGTCCCTCTTTTCCTGCAGCTTGCCTTTCTCTCACTGGTGAATTTTTCTTGCTGCTGTGATCAACCCTGTGGATCCCATTGTGTACTGAGAAGGGCAGATATCCTGGAATCTATGGGGCCTTCAGCACCAGATTGGAACTACTGAGACATCCAGCCTTGCGGACTGAGCAGTTCCCTGGATTCGCAGCCTCTCCAGTGTGGTGTGGCTACTGTTGGACTCCTTGAACTCTGTCATGTGAGCAAATCAGTAAATTGTATATAGCTACATATTCGTTCTGTTGCTTCTGTTTCTTTAGAGAACCCTGACTAATACACTCCCATAGGCTTTAAGTATTCAGACATATTGTCCCCAGTTGGTGGCACTGTTCTGGGAGGTCTTAGAAGGTGTGGCCATGCTGAAGGAAGTATGTCATTGGGGGTGGGCTTAATGAGTTTAACAAGCCTTGCAGTCTGCAGTCTTGCTCACTCTCTCGAATTCCTGTGCTCATTGGAGGATGTGAACCTTGGCTTTCTGCTCCAGCTCCAGCCACCATGCCTCCCTGCCACATTGAACTCTAATTCTGGGCAACCATCAAACATAAGCTCAAATAAACTCTTCCTGCTATAAGTTCCCTTGGTCATGGTGGTTTTATCACAGCAACAGAAAAGTGACTAATACACCTATTACTGTAAAAGTTTGTTTTTTTTTATTTTTTATTATTTTATTTTATTATTTTTTAACAACTCTAGACCCGTGCCCCCCCCATTCCCCCACTCCACCAGAGCTCATGCATTCTGCCAAACATGCCTTTCATCTCTTTCTCAGTCTTTCTCAATATTCTCCATGAGGAAGTTGACTGTTTTGAGCAGAAGTTCATCATTTCAGTCAGTTCTTGGATGCAGCCTTTTCTGTTGTTGTTGTTGTTGTTGTTTCCAATATGCATCACTCTCAACTGCTTTGGACAAAAGCTCAGGGGGCTATACACAAGAAATACTTACAACTAGATAATTGGCATTCACTATTTGTTTCTCTGGGACTGTGTTACTTCACTCAGCATGATGTCCACTAGCTCCAGCCATTTTCCTGCAAAGCTCATGATGTCGTCTTTCTTTACTACTGCATAGAACTCCATTGTGTAGATGTACCACATTTTCTCTATCCACTCATCAGTTGAGGGGCATTTGGGTTGGTTCCAGCTCCTTGCTATTGTGAAGAGAGCTGAAATAAACATGGCCGTGCATGTATCTCTGTGGTGGGGTGAGTCTTGAGGGTACATGCCCAGGAGTGGTATGGCTGGGTCGGGTGGCAAGTTCATTCCAAGTCTTCCAAGGGTTCTCCACACTGCTTTCCATAGTGGCTGTACGAGTTTACATTCCCACCAGCAGTGGATGAGTGTTCCCCTTTCCCCACAACCTCTCCAGCACTTGGTATCATTTGTTTTCTTGATCCTAGCCAGTCTTATTGGAGTAAGATGATATCTTAAAGTGGTTTTCATTTGCATTTCCTTAATGATTAGTGATGTTGAACAGTTCTTGAGGTGTTTCTCAGACATCTCTAATTCCTCGCTTGTGAAGTCTCTGTTCAGTTCTTTGCTCCATCTATTGAGTGGGTCATTTGTTTTCTTTTTTCTTTGTTTTTTGAGTAGTTTATATATTCTGGAAATCAATGCTTTGTCAGATGTATCTGCAGTGAAGGTTTCCTCCCACTCTGTGGGATTTCTCTTCACTTCCTTGATTGTTTCTTTTGATGTACAGAAGCTTTTGAGTTTGATGAGGTCCCATTTGTCAATTGTCGACCTTAATTCTTGTGCAGCTGCTGTCTGATTTAGGAAGTCTTTTCCTACGCCTATGTCTTGTAGTCTGCTGCCAACTTTTTCTTCTATCACCTTCAGAGTTTGGGGTTTCACGTTGAGGTCTTTAATCCATCTGGAGTTGACTTTTGTACAGGGCGAGAGGTAGGGGTTTAATTTCATTCTTCTACAAGTGGTGATCCAGTTTTGCCAACACCACTTGCTGAAGATGCTGTCTTTTCTCCATTGTGGCTTCTTGGCCCCCTTGTCAAATATGAGATGGCTGAAATTGTATGTGCTCAGATTTGGATCTTCGGTTTTGTTCCATTGGTCAACAGGTCTGTTTCTGTGCCAGTACCAGGCTGTTTTTATGACTATAGCCCTGTAGTATAGTTTGAAGTCTGGTATAGAGATCCCCCCTGTGTAGCTCTTTTCACTCAGGGTTGTTTTGCCTATTAGGGGTCTTTTGCTTTTCCAAATGAATTTAAGGACTTTTTTTTCCCAAGCCTGTGAAGAAACTCCTGGGTATTTTGATTGGAATTGCGTTAAATCTATACAAGAGTTTCGGTAAAATGGACATTTTTACAATGTTAATTTTCCAGATCCATGAGCATGGAAGGTTTTTCCATCTTCTGATGTCTTCTTCAATTTCTTTCTTTAAAGGTTTAAAAATTTTGTTGTAGAGATCCTTGGTGTCTTCGGTTAAGTTTGTTCCTAGGTATTTTATTGTTTTTGAGGCTATTGTGAGTGGGAAGGTCTCTTTGAATTCTTTCTCCAGTTGCTTATTGTTGGTGTAAAGAAAGGCCATTGGTATTTTAAGGTTAATTTTGTATCCTGACACTTTGCTGAAGATGTTAATCGTTTCTAGGAGTTTTCTGGTGGAGTTTTTAGCATCCCTTAAGTAAACAATCATATCTTCACCAAATAGGGATAGCTTGACTTCTTCTTTTCCAATTAGTAACTCCTTTAATTCCTTTTCATGCCTTATTGCTCTAGCAAGTGTTTCAATCACTATATTGAAGAGGAGTGGTGGCAGGGGGCAGCCTTGCTGAGTTACTACCTTTAAAGGGAATGTTTCTCTCATTTCCCCATTTAGGATGATACAAGACGCACATAGGACCCCAAATAGACAAGATCAGAAAAGAAACACCCCATGCCATATCATAGTTAAAATGCTAGAAGCCCAAAAGAAAGACAAAATTCTGAGGGCTACAAAAGAAAACCAAGTCACATACAAAGGGAAACCCATCAGAATTACAACTGACTTCTCACCTCAAACCATGAAAGCAAGAATAACATGGAGCAAAGCATCCCCATTGTTAAGGGACTTCGGATGCCAACCCAGAATACTTTACCCAGCAAAAATGTCTATACTTGAAGGAGAGAGAAAAATCTTCCATGACATAAACAAGACGATGTAATACATGTCTGGAAAACCAATTCTTCAGAAAATACTTGAAGAAATTCAAAGGGCAGAAGAGAGGAGCAACAATCCTCAAACACCTAGGAAAAAAACTAATAAAACATAACCATAGGAGCAAAATCAGAGGCTAGAAGTCCAAATGGATAATAAAGTGAAAGGAAGCAACATCCATCTTTCAATTATAACCTTAAATATTAATGGGTTAAACTCCCCAATCAAAAGGCATAGACTGGGAAAATGGATTAGGAAACAAAACCCATTTATATGCTGTCTACAAGAAACCCATCTCAATTTCAAGGATAGGCACCAACTTAAGGTGAAGGGATGGAAGAAAGTATTCCAAGCAAATGGTACCAAAAAGAAAGCGGGTGTGGCTATTCTAATATCAGACAAAATAGACTTCAAAGCAAAAGAAATCAAAAGAGACAAAGAGGGCCATTACATCCTTATTAAAGGAACAATTGACGATGAAGATTTCACAATCATAAATATATATGCACCAAACATCAGTGCACCAAACTTTATAAAGACAATTCTTCAGGATCTCAAGGCACAGATTAACCCCAGCACACTAATACTAGGGGACTTCAATACCCCATTAAGTCCTCTAGACAGATCAACAGGACAAAGGATAAACAGAGAGACATCTGAACTAAATGACACAATACACCAAATGGACCTCACAGACATCTACCGAATATTTCACCCAAACACCAGAGAATACACTTTCTACTCAGCACCTCATGGAACATTCTCCAAAATAGACCATATACTGGGACACAGGGAAAAACTCAACAAATATAAAAAGGTTGAAATAATCTCATGCATTCTATCAGACCACAGTGCAATAAAACTCAATATCAACACCAGAATAAACCCTACAACCTACAGGAACACATGGAGACTAAACAACACTCTCCTGAATAATGAGTGGGTCAAGGAAGAAATAAAAAAAGAAATAAAAACATTCCTGGAACTGAATGACAATGATAAAACAACACAGCAAAATCTATGGGACACTCTTAAAGCAATCCTAAGAGGGAAGTTTATAGCTCTAAGTGCCCACATTAAAAAAACAGAAAGAGCACAAGTGAACGATCTAACACTGCAGCTAAAAATACTTGAGAGACAACAACAAATGAACCCTAAACGGAGCAGACAAGAAGAAATAACAAAAATCAGAGCAGAGATCAATGAAATAGAAACAAAGAAAACCATACAAAAAATCAATGAATCCAAAAGTTGGTTCTTTGAGAGAATAAACAAGATAGACAGACCTCTAGCCCAGTTAACCAAAAGAAAGAGGGAACAACTCCAAATCAATAGAATCTGTGATGAAAGGGGAAATATCACAACAGACAATGAAAAGATCCAGACAATCATACGGGACTACTTCAAAAACTTATATTCTACTAAGTTTGAAAACCTAGAAGAAATGGATGAATATCTGAAATCCTGGGAATCACCAAAGCTCAACCAAGAAGAGATCGACAGCCTAAACAGACCAATAGTACAGGAAGAAATCGAAGATGTAATAAGTAGCCTCCCAACCAAAAAATGCCCAGGCCCGGATGGATTCACGGCAGAATTCTATAAAATATTTCGTAAAGACTTACAACCATTACTACTTAAATTGTTTAGAAGGATACAAATGGAGGGACTTCTCCCAAATTCCTTCTATGAAGCCAGCATTACGCTACTACCAAAACCAGGGAAAGATACAACCAAAAAGGAGAACTATAGACCCATCTCCCTAATGAACACAGATGCCAAAATTCTAAACAGGATTCTGGCAAATCGCATACAGACTCACATCAAGAAAATCATCCACCATGACCAAGTTGGATTCATACCAGACATGCAGGGATGGTTCAACATACGAAAATCAATAAACATCATCAAACATATCAATGGACTGAAGGACAAAAACCACGCCATCATCTCAATTGATGCGGAGAAAGCCTTTGACAAAATCCAGCACCCTTTCATGTTTAAAGTCCTGGAGGGAATTGGTCTGGAGGGATCATTCCTCAATGTAATCAAAGCCATATACAGAAAACCCACAGCCAATATCATCCTAAATGGGGAAATGACAGAAGCATTCCCCTTAAAGGTAGGAACTCGGCAAGGCTGCCCCCTGTCACCACTCCTCTTCAATATAGTGCTAGAAACCCTAGCTAGGGCAATAAGGCAAGAAAAGGAAATTAAAGGAGTTCTAATTGGAAAAGAGGAAGTCAAGCTATCCCTTTTTGCTGATGATATGATTGTCTACCTAAGGGATGCTAAGAACTCCACCAGAAAACTCCTAGAAACGATTAAGAGCTTTGGTAAAGTGGCAGGATACAAAATAAACCTAGAAAAATCAGTAGCCTTTCTGTACACCAACAACAAGCAATTGAAGAAGGACTACAAGGAGACCTTCCCACTCACAATAGCCTCAAAAACAATAAAATACCTAGGAACAAACCTAACCAAAGACACCAAGGATCTCTACAACAAAAATTTTAAACCCCTGAAAAAGGAAATTGAGGAAGACATCAGAAGATGGACAAACCTCCCATGCTCATGGATTGGGAAAATAAATATAGTAAAAATGTCCATCCTACCCAAACTAGTGTACAGATTTAATGCGATCCCAATCAGAATCCCCAAGAGTTTCTTCACAGGCCTGGAAAAAAAAATCCTCAATTTCATTTGGAAAAACAAAAGACCCCGAATAGCCAAAGCAACCCTGAGTGAAAAGAGCAATACAGGGGGGATCGCTATACCAGACATCAAACTATACTATAGGGCTATAGTCATAAAGACAGCCTGGTACTGGCACAAAAACAGACCAGTTGACCAATGGAATAAAACTGAAGATCCAAACCTGAGCTCATACAATTTCAGCCACCTCATATTTGACAAGGGGGCCAAGAAGACACAATGGAAGAAAGACAGCATCTTCAGCAAGTGGTGCTGGCAAAACTGGATCACCACTTGTAGAAGAATGAAATTAAACCCCTACCTCTCACCTTGTACAAAGGTCAACTCCAGATGGACCAAAGACCTCAACGTGAAACCCCAAACTCTGGAGGTGATAGAAGAGAAGCTTGGCAGCAGACTACAAGACATAGGTGTAGGAAAAGACTTCCTAAATCAGACAGCAGCTGCACAAGAAATAAGATCGACAATTGACAAATGGGACCTCATTAAACTCAAAAGCTTCTGTACATCAAAGGAAGCAATAAAGGAAGTGAGGAGAAGACCCACAGAGTGGGAGGAAACCTTCACAGCAGATACATCTGACAAAGCATTAATTTCCAGAGTATACAAGCTACTCAAAAAACAAAGAAGAAAGAAAACAAATGAATCATTCAAAAGATGGAGCAAAGATCTGAATAGAGACTTCACAGAGGAGGAGTTAGAGATGGCCGAGAAACATCTTAAGAAGTGTTCAACATCTCTGATAATTAAGGAAATGCAAATTAAAACCACTCTGAGATATCACCTTACTCCAATAAGACTGGCTAGGATCAGGAACATGAATGATACCAAGTGCTGGAGAGGTTGTGGGGAAAGGGGAACACTCATCCATTGCTGGTGGGAATGTAAACTTGTACAGCCACTATGGAAAGCAGTGTGGAGAACCCTTAGAAGACTCAAAATGAGCCTTCCATTTGACCCAGTCATACCACTCCTGGGTATATACCCACAAGACACAACTTACTGCAAAGATACATGCACAGCTATGTTTATTGCAGCTCTGTTCACAATAGCAAAAAGCTGGAACCAGCCCAGGTGCCCTTCAACTGACGAGTGGATAGAGAAAATGTGGTACATGTATACAATGGAATACTATGCAGCAGTAAAGAGGGACAACATCATGAAATTTGCAGGTAAATGGATGGAGCTGGAAGACATTATGTTAAGTGAAGTAACACAGTCCCAGAAAAACAAACGACAAATGGTGTCCCTCATATGTGGATGCTAGTACCAACAACCCAGATATAAATATTTCTCATGGAGAGGGAGGCATAGTAAAAGAACAACAGAAAGACTGCATCAGAAAATGGACTGAAATGGTGAATTGGAAAGGGGGGATGGGTGGGAGAGGGACACGGGTGTATATTCGATTAAGGCATATTTAATTGACGTGAGCTCAGCAAGTACCCAGTTTCGCCTAGACACTGTCTACAGGACACATGGTGTTTTAGGACTTAGTAAAAGTAAAAGTAAACATGTGTATATTAAACAACATTGGTTTACAGAATCTGATAAAAATGGTAATGCATCTGAATTAAATGGAGATATAATTCGCTGTTGCCCACATTTGCTTTACATAAAATCTGTAGAGCAAGAACTTTGGGATTGACACATACAAATGTTCTCTATAATTTCTCTGTTGTACAGTATCACCTTGTAGCATTCTCTTTAAGATGATTTAACGTAAAAATTAAGTTTGCTTCCCAAGTTAATCATATATAGTCACCCAAAACAACATGGGTGAATTTGATGAAATCTATGCCTTGACTCCACCCTATAGTCATGTATAATACAACTATCTTCTGGAGACTCATACGCAAAAAAAAAAGGGGGGGGGATACAGAAAGACATGAAACCTTTTCATCAAACCCTTGCAATTCAAATCTTAAAACTAACTATGGGAAAAGATTTGTTTGTTCCAACAGGACAAAACGTCACCAACTTAACGGCTGAGAAAGAAAAGATACAGGTTTGCATTGAGTAGGATGTACCAAAAAGTGGCAACGGAAAGGCTGACCCGTCTGAACATTCAAAGGAAGAAAAGCCTCAGATTGCCATAAACATCGAACCCCTCTGTGGATCCTACATGTAACAACTAGTTATAATGAGTCCTAATGAAACTTACCTTCTAGGTGCCACAAAGGTTCTGATATGAGAGACTTCCTTGCCTTCCCACCCATAGAACAAGGAGAAATATGACAATGATGAGGTCGCTCCCCAACTGTAAATTGGAGACAACTATTGTAGAGGTAATCTCTTATAAAACCGGTAAAACTGCTTTCTTTAATTGACTACTAGACATGGGAACTGTGGAAGGGATTACTCTCTGTTCAGAACCAAATATAATACTAAAGTCCTAGGGCTATGCACTCAGGCAAAATATATTAATACAGGAGCTCTGACATCAGCAATGGATTGTTCTACCAGGTGGATGTTGGCCAGGGGATCCAAGGCCCCACAAAAGGTAAGGGCTCCTTGCCTCTAAGTTGGGATACCTACAGGAGGAGAGGCAATAAGACCCTGCTGCCGAAGACCTGACGTTAACATGGGAGGGATGTATTGAGACCACACATGCAAGTGTACAGATGGCCTCTGGAATGCCAGAGAGTGTTACCAAAGGCCACTAAACCAATAAAGCAAATATGGGTCTCCCTGAGTCAAGCAAGACTCCACCGTCAGCACCAGCTACACCTCACCTGCCTGGAAATACTGTGCAGCAGAGGCAGCCATGTGCCTGTATATCCCAAATCTAATTGGCTATTGGCTCTCCCCTTGGAGAAATAACCCATGGCTGATGCCACAAGCTTACATCCTCTACAGGTTAGGAGATGTTATAAGCCACAGTAAGACCCTGTCATATTTAACAGGGGGGAAAATTGTAATTCATGGATTAACATATCCAAACATGTGTCTATGCTAAAGTAACCTACCATAACTATTAGTGCTGCTTAAATACCTATATATCTAATTGCTTGTTCTTCATTAGTAGGATCGAAAGGTTATTCCTGGACAAACTGTCAGCCCATGAAAGGAAACAGCCAGAATTGACCAGAGTCCAAGTCAACAGCTCCAGAGAGAGTGGACTGTTTTACCTCTCATCCACCTGTGCCCCTTTTCTAAGCCTAGGGAACAACCTGCGGAAGAGGGGGCGTGGTAGAATGTAAGGGCTGCGATTGGGGTGAATGGTGAAACTACAGCAATGTAGTCTGGACACTCATTTGATCAACTTGATTGAACATACAATCCCTCACCCCCCGCTGGATGGTGGGGCTGTGGGGGTTTGGGCACAACAGCCTGCAAATTGGTTTCATATGAAGGATGCTTGTACTCATGGATCATCACTTAAAGCTAAAAAATGAAAAAAAAAACTGAGAGAATGATGCAGGACAGTTATGGCAAAATGCATGATCTGGGATGGGGTGGGGGTAGGGGGGAAGGGAAAGGGAAATATGCCTGAACTTTATTGGAAAATGATGTATGAAATGCACAAAGCATCAATAAAAAAATAAAATAAATAAAATAAAAATAGCTGTTACTAGTAGGATCCACAGAGGGGCCAGATGTCTGCAGCAATCTGTGACATTTCTTCCCTTCAATGCCCAGAGGAGTCAGTCCTTCTGTTGGCACTTTCTATATATCCTACTCACTGCAGAGTTGCATTTTCTTTCTCAGCCATTAACTTGGTGATACTCTGGCCTGTTGGAACATACAAGTCCTTTCCCCTAGTTCGTTTTGAGATTTGGATTGCAAGGTTTTATTGACAAATAGTTTTCATATCTATCTATTTCCCCTTTTTTTATTTTAGGATTTTATTTTTGATCCATGAGTCTCAAAAAAGGCAATTGTGGGGCTGGAGAGATAGCCTAGCGGTTAAGAGCACCGACTGCTCTTGCAGAGGACCCGGGTTCAATCCCCAGCACCCACATGGTGGCTAAGAACCGTCTGTAACTCCAGTTCCAGGGGAACTCCAGTTCCAGGGGAATCCGACACCCTCTTCTGACCTCCGCGGCATTGCACGACACGGGTGCACAAACCTACATGCAGACAGTACATACACATAAAAATAAATAAATAATACAAAAAAATTAAAAAACAAAAGAAACAAGAACAACCTTAAAAAAAGAACAAGAAAAAAAAAAGGCAATTGTATTATACATACCTATAGGGTAGAATCAAGGCACAGATTTTTCAATAGGGCTATTAGTGTATGGCAGAGTTCCACTTGAGTTTTTGTTATTGTTTTGTCATTGACTTCAGATATTTGGGTTGCTTTTGTTGGTTGTGGTTCTCATGTGAAGATTACATGTTCCTTTGTTGAGTTTAAGAATGCTTTTTGTTATATTCTTCAGGTATTTTTGTTTACTTCTTAATTGGTATACATGTGTGAATAGTTTAGGTTCCAAAGTCGCACCTCTATCCTAGCACTGGACAGACCAGAACCCTCACCCAACCAGTAAATAGCTGGATCCCATTGATCAGAGCCATGCAACACCCGAGCAGACCTGAATCCCCCCATTCACATTGGAACCTAAACCCTGAGGGCCCCAGGCGCTCCAGGTCCTGTGGTCTGGAAGATCACACCACCTCCTTTATGTGCAGCTGGGGTCCCCCACTTCAATGTGGGGCGAGGCCCAGTCACCTACCTGGTGAGATGTACTCACAGAGCCACTGAAAGCCATCTGCCACCTGTTGTCTGCCCATCGGTCGCCCAGTGGCAGCCATGAAAGTCTGTACCTGGGCCCAGTGGGAGGGAGGCTCATTGAACACTGGTGTTATCTCTGCTCTCTTCCAAAGCCCTCGGGCCACGTCTGTAGAGCCAAATTGCAGTCATGAAGGGTCCAAGTGCCCCCGGATCACCTCCAGTGCTTTCCAGTGCTCTTGGGGGGCTCATACATCCCGCTCTCCAAACTTTGCCTTAGCTGCTCAGAACGCCATCTTGATTCTCTACCCAACTAACTTCATACCAATCAGAAAGCAGCCAAGTACATCAACAATATAAACTGAATCTAACTTCAATTCAAAAAGGCATGATTTGAGTTTCATTCTGGAATCAGAGGCAGCAAAAGAAATTCACATGCCAAAATGACAGGGGGCGGGGGGGACAAGTAATATATTCCCACCAAACAACACCAGTCTTGAAGAATTCTACAATGAAAACTCCCTACAGGTAACGCAGAACACAAAATTTAAAAGAACAATCATAAGCAAGATTAAATAATTCAATGAACTTAAAGAATACACAAAATATTCACAAAAGTAAAAGAGGATATGGATAAACTTTTACTGAATTTGTAAAAGAGATAGAAATATTAAAGAAAACAGGCTTAAAGGAAGAAGGCAGTGAAAAACTCATTTACCCAATTTGAAATGACAGGAAAAAGCCTCATCAACAGAATGCATGAAATGGAAAACAAATTATCAAGACTGGACAGAAAGTTGAAGAATTAGACAGCTCAAGAAAGAATATGAAATACTTGAAAAAAAGACAGGAATGTAATATGCAAGAAATGTGGGACACCATGAAAAGAACAAATATGAATCATAGGCATAGAGGAGCCGGAGAATGAAAAGAATGATTATATGAGTCATAGGCAAAGAACAAGCAGAGAATGAAAATAACAAATATATGAGTCATAGGCACAGAGGAACCAGAGAATCAAAAGGGAAAGAAGCTCTAGTAACTACACAAATGCAGGAAAACACAACACACTTCAGAATCATGAGTAAGTCAGAGAAGAAATTAAGAAAGAGATGAAAATATATCTGGAACTAAATTCAAATAATAATGAAACACAAAGCAACTCTGGGACCCTTTAAATACAATCTTAATAGGGAGGTTTTTAGCTTTAAGGGTGGTGCACGCCTTTAATCCTAGCACTTGGGAGGCAGAGGCAGGCAGATCTTTGTGAGTTCAAGGCCACCCTGGTCTACAGAGCAAGTTCCAGGCCAGCTGGGCCTACAGGGAGACCCTGTCTCAAAAAGACAAAAAAAAAAAAAAAAAATCAGAAAGGAAACAAATCAACATCTTAACACTACATCTCAAAACTCTGGAAAGGCAAGAACAAAAGGAGCCCAAACCTAGTAAATGAGACGACATACAAATCAGAGTGGAAATGAAGGAAACAAAAACAAAGAATTTCAGATACAGAATCAATGAAACTTAAAGCCGTTTTTTTGTAAAGAAAGAAAGATAGAAACAAATAAACAAGTTAGACTGATCCTTAGTCCACTAAGTCAAAAGCTCAATAAAAATTAAGAACATAAAAAGGCAGAAATACCAAATCCAAATCAACCAAATAAGAGATGAAAGGGGAAAGAAGACAGAAGACACCAAAAAGGATCCAGAAAGTGTCAAGGGAATGCTTTAAAAATCTCTACTCCATTAAATTTGAAAATCTAAGAAATAGATAATTTCTAAATTCAAGAAAACCATCAGAGCTAAAGCATGAAGAGATCAAAATCATAAACAGATCCATAAAAAAGGAAACTGAAACAGTAATACAAAATCTCCTAATAACAAATAGATCAAGCCCAGATGTATGCAAAGCAAAATTTTTCTAGATATTTAAAGAATATCTGCAATCAATGGTACTTAATTATTCAAAAAAGAAGGAACCAGAGGGAGAACACCCAAACTTCTTCTATGAATCCAGTATTACTTTAATGTCGAAAACCAGGTAATGACACAACAAAAACAAAAAGAAACCTGTACATTCATATCCTCAATGAACATAGATGTAAATTCTCAACAAAATACTTGCAAACCACATACAAACATCAACTAAATCATCCACCATGATCAATTCAACTTTATTCCAGAGATACAGGAATGTTTCAATATACATAAGCCAATAAATGCCATAAATCACCTAAAAGACAAAGATCATATGGCCATCACTATAGATTCTGGGAAAGCCTCTGACAAAATCCAGCATGCATTTATGTTAAAAGTTGTATAGAGACTTGGACTGGAGGGAATATTTGTAAAGCTGTGTACAACAAACCCATGGCCAACATCCTTCTAAATGGAGAAGAACTGGAAGCATTTTCATTAAAATCAGGAACCAGCTAAGGACTTCCACTATCTCCACTCCTCTTCAACAGAGTACTTGAAACCCTTATTAGAGCAATAAGACAAGAGAACTAAATTAAAGGAGTACTAATTAGAAAAGAAGATGCCATGACAATACACATAATAAATCCAAAAATTCCAACAAAAACGCTTGGAAATGATCCATACTTTCAGGAGAGCGGCAGGTTAAAGATTAATTTACAAAATTAGTAGCCTTTCTATATCCCAATAACAAGCAATGGGAGAAAGAATTAATAGAAACCTTCCCGTTCACTACAGCTTCAAAAACTTACCAGGAGTAAATATAATCAAAGACATTAAATATCTCTAAAATGAAAATTTTAAATCTTTTAAGGAAGAAATAAAGACACCAGGAGATGGAAAGACCTCTTGTGCTCATGGGGTGGCAGAAAAAAACATTGGAAAAATGAAAATCCTTCCAAAAGCAATCTATGGATTCAAAATCATACCAACCAAAATTCCTATAACATTCTTTTTAGAATTGTGAAAAAACCCAAAAATTCATATGTAATCACAAAAGACCTTGGATAGCCAAAGCAATTCCAAATGCAAAAGAAATTCTGGGACTCTTAAAATACCAGATCCCAAACTATATTAAAGGACACTAGTCATAAAAACGGCATGGATCTGGCACACACCAGAAGACCCAAATGTGAGTACATGCAATTTCAGCCATCTGATCTTTGGCAAAACTGAAACTCCACCTTTAATATTAAAAAAATAAACCCTTATCTATCACCCCGCACAAAAGTCAACTCCAAATGAGTCAAGGACTTTAAAGTGAAACCTAAAACTCTGAAACAGTTAAATGAAAACTTGGTCAGTATCCTATAAAATATAGGTGCAGGAAATGACTCTTTTAATTGAATGCTAGTTTCTCAGGAATTAAGGTCCACAATGGACAAGTGGGACATCTTACACTAAAAGTTTTCTGCATAGCAAAAAAGAAACCTATTAAAAGAAGAGGAACTCTACAGCATGGAAGAAAATCTTCATGAGCTACACATCTGACAGAGGATAAATATCTAGAATAAACAAAGAACTCTAAAAACAGAGTCAAGAAAACAAATTACCCAATTAATAGGTGAGCTACGGATATGAATAGAGGGTTCTAAAAATTAGAAAAAATGTGGCCAAGAAACATCTTAAAAAGTGTTTGCTATTCTTAGTACTAAGGGAATTGCAAATCAAAACCATTTCAATATTTCCTCTTGCCCTAGTCAGACTGGCTAAGATCAAGAGAACACATTATAGTAAATACTAGTGAGGATGTAGAGAAAAGGAAACATTCAGTTATTCCTGGTGGGATTGCAAACTTATGCAACCACTATGGAAATTAGTGTGGAGTAAAAAGATTAATGCAGGGGGGGATTACTATACCAGACTTCAAACCATATTACAGGACTATAGTCATAAAAACAACATGGTTTGGCACAAAAACAGACCCATAGATCAATGGAACAAAATTGAAAAACCAAACTTGAACACAGGCAATTTTAGGCACCTCATATTTGACAAAGGGGCCAAGAAGTCTCAATGGAGGAAAAACAGTATCTTCAGCAAATGGTGCTGGCAAAACTGAATCACCAATTGTAGAAGAATGAAACTAAACACCTACCCTTCTCTCTGCATGAAAATCAACTCCAAATGGATCAAAGGCCTCAGTGTGAAACCTGAATTGCTGAAAATGATAGAAGAAAACATTGGCAGTAACCTACAAACATAGGTGTAGAAAACTACTTTCTAGATCAGATAACAGTTGCGAAGGAAATAAGATCAACATTTGACAAGTAGGACCTCATTAAACTAAAGAGCTTCTGTACAGCAAAAGAAACAATCAAAGAAGTGAGGAAAAATAACCCAGAGAGTGGGAGAAAACCCTCACCAGTGACACATCTGACAGAGGTTTAACACAAAGATTATATAAATTACTCAAAAAACAAAGGATCAAGTAAACAAATGACCTAATCAAAAGATGGAGTAAGAGCTGAACAGAAAATTCACAAATGAAGAAAGATGGCTGAGAAACATCTTAAAAAGTGTTCAACATTGCTAAACAAGAAATGCAAGTTAAACCCAACTTACAAGATTTCATTTTACCTCAGTAAGACTATGTTCAAGAAAACAAGTGATACCAATTGCTGTAGAGGCTGGACTTGAAGCAATGAACTTCATGGCTGACCTGGAAGACCTGACCTGGAAGCCTCCTCCCTGACAACTAGATCTCATAGTTTTGGAGGAAACTATGCCAACTTCTAAGGGAGAAAAAATCAATCAATTATCCAACCCCAGATTTAAACCCTAATAACAATAACAAACTATATGGTGCAGTTGTGACACTTTTATCTTGGTAGTAATCAATGGCTACCTTGGATTGAAAGCTCTCTCATTGGAAGGGACTCATGTGTGACACTGAAAACATATCCAAACACACATAGCTGGACAGGTCATTGATTACATCCCTCGACAAATATAATTTTTTACTATAGTAGAAATGAGGTTGAACATGAAAGAAACAATAAGGTATTAACTGACATTCACAGACATTATTCTTACCAAAGACCCAAGCAGGTAAGAGTTGTCCTTGTAGCGAAAATCAAACAGGAAGGAGCTGCACTTATTACATGAGTGTTTAGCAAAGATACTTTTCTGTCAACAGGATTGATCCTTGAAGAACAGTTAATTTTAATGTTGTAGAATTTTTATAATTTCTCTAAAGGAAAATGAGTCAAATGAACAACTTTTTTCCATTAGGTAATAATAAATCATGATTGAAACCAGGCCAACTGGAAGGTGGAACATTTGTCATTGCTCCACATTACCAATAATTATTCATTTATTACATTAATTTGAGAAGGGTACAATAAATGTTTGGTCATCTGAAAACTATTGTGCAAACTTTACATTTCGTCCCTGCCTTTAGATTTGATGATAGTTCTGTAATTTTCCTAGTGTGTTGATACAGGAATTAAAATATAATCATGAATTATGATATATTATAGTGGGGGTTTGGGTACTGAAATCAGTAGGGAATGGAAGTCAGAATTCAGCCATCCCAAAAGAGACAAAAATAGAGATTCCATTTCCTTTGCCCAGGCTGTTTCCTGTTCAGCACAATACTCTTCATCATTTCCTACTCTAAATACATAAGTAGGATTTGAAGTACTCTTAAGAATGCTAAATGACATTCATGTTTTTTGAAATAGCCATTTATATGTCTCTTTTATATTATTTAAAATTAAATATAGCATAACACTGATATTGTTTATTTTAAGTTGTATTTCCTTAGGGTTGAGTGGCTCTTCACTCAAATTCAAAAGAGTTGCCCACTGATTCCTAAGACCAACCTAGCACATCTCGAGGTGTATGTTATTGGTTCTCATAACATATGGCAGTCAAGATTTTAGTTTATGATCCTAGATTTATGCTTTTACAGTGTCAACAAATTCACATATGTCAATCACTTATAGGACAATACAATGCTATTTGTAAGCCAAACATCATTCAACTTGACAAATATTATTATTGTGTAAGTCAAGAGGGAACTCCAGTTCCAGGGGAATCTGACACCCTCTTCTGACCTCCGCGGCATTGCACGACACGGGCACACAAACCTGTATGCAGACAGTACATTCATACACATAAAGAAATAAAAAAAAATTTTAAAAAGAGGTTCAACAATTAATATATCAATGTGTACACAAGAGTATAGCTTTATGAAGATAGACCTATGCCTGATAATTTTAAGTATGTTCAGTGTTAGAATCCATTGATGATTCAGTGTATATTTTCCACTTAATTGTCAAATGAGTCATAGTTTCAAAATCACGTAGTATAAATCCTATAAATGAATAAAAATAGAGATTCCATATCCTTTGCCCAGGCTGCTTCTTGTTCAGAACATTACTCTTCAAAAACATTTCTAATGAAATTGATATATTTTTTCAACGTTACTGATATAGCTTGACTAAATGAGATATACTATTAATAGATATTAAAACATTTCAAAGGGCTGGAGAAATGGATCTGTGCTTAAAAGCACTTTCTCCTTTTGCAGAGGTCCCAGGTTCAATTCCTAGCACCCACATGTTGGCTAACGACCAACTGTTACTCCAATTCCAGGGGAAGGCAATGCCCCTTCTGACCAGCACTGTCATTGTATGAACTGGATCCACTTACATACACATGTAATAAATAAAATATTTAAAATATTTCTAAATAATTTCTTTCTAAATCTATTAAATTATGCCTATAAAGAGAAATCAAATGAATTTTGTTATCTTATCTTAAAATATATCTACTAGTCACTTAGTGGAAGGAATATGTGAGTTTAGAAAATTAATAATTTACTAAGGAAATACAGGGAGAAATCAAAAGCCAAGAATGAGTTATAATCACACACTCTTCAGAATGTCTGTTTTTCATAACTTTAACTAATACATTAGTAAAATTTAGAATTAGTGACTGAAGGGAGTTCTTGGCTTAAAATGACTAAATTACAAATACTATAAACATACATATTTGCTGCGTTTGCTGCATTAAAATTTGTGATCAGATTTTATACTCCCTGATTAATATCACTAAATGATTTACAGGACCAGGTCATTGCAATGATGCTTACTTCCACTTCAAAATGGTTGGAAATACTCTGTTTTTCTTCAACAAACACTAAGCCTACACATCGAGTCATATGTACAGTACACTCATTGCACAGGCAGACAAATCCATGATTTTCAGGAAATATTATTTTGGATGAACTACATTAATAAATGAAAATTAAAAGCTGATTGTTACGGCAAGAATCTCATTATCCTCAACAAAAACTGTTAGTAGATAATAATATTCTGCTAATAAAATTTAAACGGTAAAATGAAGCTGAATCTGATAGTTTAAGCAGAATAGTAGGAAGATTTTCAGGGTCTTTGTTGATAAACCCACTATGAATTCTTGGGGCTGTTTATTGCAACACAAACTTAGTCATGAGGAAAATATGAAATTCTGTTTATTCCATCCACATAGGAATAATCTCCCCTAATTCTTATCAGAGACATGACCTTAGAAATATTTCTTCACTTTTCTAACCTCCAATTCATTTTTCAAATGTAATTGGACATAATACCTTTAAAAAGAAGAATTAAATTTAATAATGTTTATAAAGTACCTAGCATACTGGCAGAGACATGATAGGCTCTCATTAAGTGTTAATAACTATGGACATAAACTAAAGTGTTTTTCTGACTAATTGGGGCCATAGGCCCTTTTTTATAAAATATATATTTCAGTCAATTTTCTTTCTATACTGTGCTAGTAGATTCATGTTGACAGATACACACAAATTACTCACAAACTAGTTTATCTGCTAAAGAATCATTAAATTATGTTTTTGAAAACACATTGTATTTATTTTGATGCATAAAAAACAGAAATACTTACAAATAGGAAATATGAAATAAAATGTTCTCTACTTGAAGGTAAATGAACACATCCAAGGATATTCAACAATATTTGGTATTAGCAAAATGTGAATTAAACTATAATGACATACAATTACATATCTGTTAGAAAGGCTTAAAAGTGCATCAAATACTGGTTGTTGGGTGGAGCAATGGAACCTAAACTTGGCAGAAACAAAAATCCGGGAAGCCACTCTAGGAAATAATTGTACATTTTAAAATTAAAGTTAGCCAAGCATTTTGCAAACGAACATACAAACAAGCAAACAAAAAACTGGTGGTATTGGGGAACATAAAATAAAGATAGATTTTAATTAATTAAGCCACAAATATTGAACAAAATCATTGATTATAATGGAACTATTGTTATGATGTAATCTATCTCAGCTTCTGGAATTATTGTAGGGATACTGGATCACAGTTAAATTTGTCTCCTGTTTGGGTATTCTGATATCTGGGTAGGAGGGTTTTCTCCTTTAATTTCTGCCTCCTAGAAAAAAAAAAAACTGTCAGCTTTGAAGATATATATGATAGACCTAGAAAGAGGTTTTCGATTCTGTGCCAACAATTTCCCAAAGCAGCTGTGGCCCCCAGGGTCACCATAAGAAGAGGACAGTGAGAGACTTTATGCAGCAGGAATATAAAGTACTATTTTTTGTATATATTGATAATAACATTTTAAAAACTTCCACCTTTCCCACAATTCTGATACAAGATAAAGATGGAAAACCTAAAGATTTGGAGAAATATATTTAAATAGATTTAATGAAAAAATAAAAGCAAATATATTTAAATAGATTTAATGAAAAAAATAGAATAAGCAAAAAGTTAACTGAGCACACGCCTTTAATCCTAGCATTTGGGAGGCAGAGGCAGGTGGATCTTTGTGAGTTCAAGGCCAACCAGGTCTACAGAGCAAATTCTATGATGGCTGGGGCCACAGGGAGACCTTGTCTTGAAAAGACCAAAGAAAAAAAAAAAAAAAGAAAAAAGAAACAGAGAACAGATTCAGAATAGGATAAATCTTCTTAATTCAACAGATCAGTTCTAATCTTCTGAGCTAGAATTCTCTAAGTTAGAATTAATTTTGAAATCAGAACTCAACATGTTTTTAAACTGTAGCATCTCTGGAACTTTTTTGCACATTTGTGGTGAGCATATGTCTATCTGAATGTACATGCATGTTCGAGGGTGCATGTACATGGTTCACATGTGTCCATGTGCACATGAAGAGTAGAAATTGATGTTATGTATCTTCCTTCATCCCCACATTATTCCTGGCTGAACAGGAAGCTCATCAATTCTGGCTAGTAGTCTGAACATTCACCTTACTTAGAGGATCTCCTATCTCTCTCTTTTCAGTGGCAAATTATAAGCAGCCACCAAGTATTCCTGGATTTTAACTGAAGTCCTAAAGCCTATACTCTTATCCTCATTTCTGAACAGCAAGCATATTATTCTCTGAGCCATATCTCTAGCAAAAGACTTTTTCTTAATACAATTATACTAATTAAATACAAAAAGTGTGCTTAGACCATGGCAGGATACTAAGAATAAAAAACATAGACCCATTGTCAGAAACTCGGCTAAGAATCTGATTCTCCTGAATAAGATGAGATTTTAAATAAGTACAAAGAAAAAAACACATTTCTCCCAATAATATCCAAGTAAGTTTTGAAAAGGAAAGTGAATGAAAACTCTTCTTCTATGCTTTTAATTTTATGACCAAAATTGAGCACAAGCATAACAAATCTAATTTAGTGAAAGTTTTTGTCCCCTCTTTTAAAACATTCATCTAATGCTACATATCTACAATGGATTCTTTACATTAAAGCCCATGGGACATAGTAAAAAAGGGATGCAGAATGTGAATGAATCTCTCAACTCTAATCAGAGAAGATTCCTCATGAAACAGAGGGTGATGAACACAAAAGTCACAACTGGCCAAGTTGTTGAGAATAAGTGATTGCAGTGTGTGGGTCTCTGGACAGGATTCCTGTATTAATCTTCACCCACCCAGAGTTTAGGGATCATCATGGAAGAGGGAGCAGAAAGATTGAAACTCCAAGGGAGAAGTTAGATGAATGGAGTTTAAAGGCTCCTGGGACCTTGCTCATATGAACATTCAGTACGCATGCAAACCCAATCAGAAAAGAGCCCTCATAGACCTGGGAGAGTAGGCTCCAACTGTAGGGGAGCTATCTGCAACTGATTACTGCTGGGTGAGGGGTTAGCTGTTCTTCTTTAAATGAGAGACTATGGATAAGGGAGCTAGACCCCAGTGGATGAACTTGCATGAGGGACATCTATGTAATGTGATAGGCTTTAACATTTATTACAACATATATCAAATCCAGTAGGGATGGGAGAGAGGCTATAAAGATGACTACACTCTCTTTATTCTTTTTGTCTTTTTTACTAAGATCTCAAGTTCTGTGTCTGCTGTACAGTTTCTCTGGCCTTAATGATTATTTGTTTCTGGTTGTACTTTCCTTTTGGATGCTTAAGGCCACACAGCCCAGATTAACCAAGGTTTTTGTTTTCCCAAGGTCTGTTGAGGATCTGGTCCTCAGGTATCTCTCAGATTTTGTTGGAGGAGGGAGGAGAAGGATAGGAGCCCCTTGCTCCTTTCAGCTTTTCATTCACCAGTTCCAACCACTCAGGACAAAAGCAGGTCGTGCTAGACCAGGCTTCCTTTTCTGAAGCATGAGCAGCCTTTCCTCTCTTTAGACTGGACACTGGCTGAGGTCCCATCAGTGGCTCTCCAAGACCTCCCTGAACAGGAAGACTGGTGACCCACGTCTGTAGGACATTTCAAGAGGTGGCCCCCATGCATAATCCCCTAAGACTTGGTTGACCTCTGAGGGTGAGGAACAGTTATCCGTTCAGTGCCTCGGCCTAATTGGTATGGGCGTTAAGTATGGTCATTAAGAACCCAGAAAGGGGGCTGGAGGGATGGCCTAGCGGTTAAGAGCGACGACCGCTCTTGCAGAGGACCCGGGTTCGATCCCCAGCACCCACATGGCGGCTGAGAACCGTCTGTGACTCCGGTTCCAGGAGAACTCCAGTTCCAGGGGAATCCGAGACCGTCTTCTGACCTCCGCGGCATCGCACGACACGGGTGCGCAGACCTGCATGCAGACAATACATTCATACACATAANCAAGTTTCTGGGAACCTTTATACTCATATGTGAGGAATGCAAGCAAAAGGCAAATCACACATATGTGATAATTAGGTAAAAGTTTTACAGGTTGCAAAGGTTACAGGAATGTGGCAGCATTGGAAAATAAAGACTTCTATCCTGGGTAGCCACAGGGGAAAATTCCTATTTACCTTCCCCATTCCTCTTTCCTATCTCAGGCCCTTCTTGCTCCAAAATTCTCAGCCACCATCCTGTGGGTTCAATTACCATCACATTGCAAGAACTTTTAGCAATTCTCTGATGCTTTTACAATATTGCAAGCTCACATAACTAAGCAAGAAAAAGATAATTGACATTTATACAGATTCTAAGTATGCCTTCCTGGTCCTCCATGCCCATGCCATAGTTTAGAAAGAGAGATGTCATCTGACAGCCTCTGGATCTCCTATGGAGTATCACCAGGAGATTGACTTTTGACTCTGGTGGTCTTTCTTCCTTCTGAAATTGCAGTAATGCAAGGCAAGGGACATCAAAAAGGGCCAGATACCTCAGAGTGGAACAAGCATTCAAGCTGCTGTTATGAACCCTATTCCCCTCAAAGCAACAGAGACACCCCTATTTTGAGAAGGCACTCTAGAGGGGATTCATCTACCAAATTCTCAGGAAGAAAAAGAACAAGCCTGATCATTGAGACATGCCTTACACCACCTGGTAGATTCAGATAGATAAATAAAAGCTGCAATTATCTAAGGATAATCATGGAATTTTTTGAGAAAAGGAAGTTCTCACTATGTATCTCTGGCTGGCCTGGAATTCACTATGTAGTCTAGGCTGGGCTTGAACTCATGCAGATCCACCTACTTCTGACTTCTAAATGCTATAATTAAAGATCTCTACCAATGGGACTGGAGAGATAGCCTAGCGGTTAAGAGCACCGACGCTCTTGCAAACGACCCGGGTTCGATCCCCAGCACCCACATGGCGGCTAAGAACCGTCTGTAACTCCAATTCCAGGAGAACTCCAGTTCCAGGGGAATCCGAGACCCTCTTCTGACCTCTGCAGCATTGCACGACACGGGTGCACAGACCTGCATGCAGACAGTACATTCATACACATACAAAAATAAATAAAAAATTTAAAAAATAAAAAATAAAAGAAATAAAATGTGAATCTCTAAATGTGTTTTGGAATTAACCTATAGTTTATTTTCAGAAATTGTAATTTTGATTTATGTGTGGAGTGTATCTATGCATATTTTGGAATAATATAAAATTAACTGGAACAAAAAAGAGAGAAAAACAATGACTCCCTGAATAGACTGGTCATTTGGATACACTGCTGTCAAAGTTAAGTGCTGCAATAATAATTAACAAAATTTCTCTCATTTTTTTAGTCTTGTTGAGATAGGGTCTCCCTATAGCCACAGATGGCTTGGAACATGCTATGTAGACCAGACTGGCCACCAACCCAGATCTTATTAGTGAAATTTCTTATTGTTAAACTGCAAATAAATGTTTGATATAATTATATCAAAATTCATCAATTAAACTTTGTTAATCAAGTAAGTTGATGTGTAACAAAAAGAAATACCTAATGTGGGTACAATAATTTGTGTTCACTAAAATAAAATAAATATGCATGGATGAAATTCATGGAGCTGGGAGTCACTTCATGCAAGAGAGTTCTAGTTAAATGTCTGTTGTAAGGGATAAGTATCATCCTGAAGAAAACTGCATAGTACAGTCTCACATTACACAGAACAAAACACTAGGAAAGGAAGAAATGAACTTTAGTGTCAAAGCGGAAACAATCCGAAGAAGGAGAACCTGAGCTCTATGGAAAATGTTGCTCAGTTTGGGCTCTGTGAACACTTTGTACTACGAAGACCATGGTCTCAAGCACTAAAAGTCAAAAACATTCTAACTCAAAAATCTCTGCATAAAGGTAGTATCAGAAAAGTCACTGGACACAGGAGCCAAAAAAAGAAACACAAGCTGAAAATAGTAAAAATTGCAATATCTAGTCTTCTAAAATTATTCAGGGTATGCATAGATAATTAACAAGAATTCAAGAAAACAAGCCTCACATTTCAAAGCAGAGTGAAAATGAGAAGGATTACCAGAGTCAAGCAACACCATAGAAATTGTGCAAAGGAAACTAGATAAAAGGGAAGAAAACTGTTGTAATTATAAGCATATATAATGATTACACAATACATGGTAGATCAGCAGAAAGTCTGTCAGCACATTGATGAATAGAAAATTGTTAATGGAATTTCACTGAAACAAAACCAATTCCACATCAATTATTGAGACAGCACACTGTGAAGCTATAGCAGTTTACTCAAAATATTAAAATAGAGACATATTTTCTTTTCCTTGGTTGACTAAGAAAAAAAAATAAGACATTCAGAGAAAAGTCATTTCGGTATCAAAATTCTTAAGAGTACCATCCCCTAAGAAAATCAAATCCAAGTGGATCAAAGACCTCAAAGTGAAACCCCAAAACTCTGATGGTGAAGAAAGAGTTGGTAGCTATCTACAAGACATAGGACTAGGAAAAGGCTTTCTAAATCAAACAGCAGCCACACAGGAAATAAGGTCAACAGCTGACAAGTGGGACACATCAAACTCAAAAGCTTCTATACGGTGAAGAAACAATCAATGAAGTGAAAAGAAAAAACCTACAGAGTGGGAGGATAGCTTCACCAGTGATATATCTGACAGAGAATTAACATCCAGAATATATAAACTACTCAAAAATCAAAGAAGAAAACAAATGACTCACTCAAAAGATGGAGTAAAGAGCTGAACAAAGTGAGAAAGTAAAGATTGCTGAGAAATATCTTAAAAAGTGTTCAATATCATTAATAATTAAGGAAATGCAAATTAAAACCACAATAAGATATTATTCCAATAAGGCTGGCCAAGATGGAGAAACAAGACACCAAATGCTGGAGAGGTTGTGGGGAAAGGGGAACACTCATCTACTGCTGGTGGGAATGTAAATTCGTACAACCACTGTGGAAAGCAGTGTGGAGAACCCGTAAAACACTCAAAATGAGCCTACCACCTGACCCAGTCATACCACCCCTGGGTATATATCCACAAGACTCATCCTATCGCAAAAATACATGCACAGCTATGTTTATTGCTGCTCTCTTCACAATAGCAAAGAGCTAGAACCAACCTAAACGCCCTTCAACTGAACAGTGGATAACAAAAGTGTGGTACATCTATACAATGGAGTTCTATGCAGTGTTAAAGAAAGATGACATCATGAACTTCGCAGGTAAATGGATAGAACTCGAAGCCATTATGCTAAGTGAAGTAACACAGTCCCAGAAAAACAAACATGGAATGGTTTCCTTCATTTGTGGATGCTAGCACCAAATCCCCAGTCAAAAGACAAGCTGAGCAATGTTATTGTTATATTTCTTTTTATCTGAAAGCAACTGTGATATTATAATGTGAATCTATTAATGAGCTCTAGAATTAAGTTACCACTTACTTTCAGATAATCAATGTATTTAATGTATTAATGTAATTAATGGTAATTAATGTATATGGGTGGAAGGTATATATTAATATTTTAGAGTAATATAAAATTAAAGGGAAAATGTGAACTCCTAAACATATTTCAGAGTTAACATGTTGATTCCCAGATGACATAATTCTGGTATATATATGATGTTTATGTAGGCATATTGTGGAGCAATAAAATTGGGAGGGAACAACAATAACATAAGGACAGGGCCAAAGAATGGATTGATACAGTTAAATTCAGCCCAAAACAATACTCCTTTACAGAGAAAAACTTTAAAAAGTCTGAGAAAAAGATGCAAGACATGTATGGCAGAATGCATGAACTGGGGTGGGGTGGGAGGAAGGGAAAGGGGAATATGTCTAAACTGAACTGAAAAATGACATCTGAAATACACAGAACATCAACAAAAGTATTTTAAAATACTACATGGAGTCATATTTTGGTTCTGAAAACAAAATAAAACAGAGACCCAAGCTTTGGTATCCCAATTTATCTTCTAGTATAAAATACAAAAAATAAAATGAATATTGAAATAAGCAACAGTGAATATAAAGAAAAAAAACAAATAATGTCAAACCCTTGAAGAGCATCCTTAATGAATCTGAGTAAAATATCTGTAAGTGTATAACTTACACAATTAAGAAATCATTGGCGAAATTGCGAAGAAATTTCTGGTAATAAGCATCGCAAGTATCTAAGTAGATATTCTGAGATACCTCACAACATTCAAGGTTAATTAGCATAGCTAGTGTAGTAACTACTGACTGGCCTATCATCACATGGAAACTGAAATAAGCTGGTGAGAACCTGTCTTCAAGTATAATGGAAACAGTACTGTGCTCACTGGTGGAAGAGACTTCACCACTGAAAACCATGATCTCTAAATGGTAAAGCTTGACCTTACACAGACAAGCACCTATGTTGAACGTGGATACAAGGAACAGGGGTCAGAAAATATGGTTCCTGTCATTATTCTCCATTGCCAGATTAATTCTAGCCATAGTTAGGTAACATAGCACCAAGTCAAAGGCTGAGGTCAGGAGGTAAATTTTCTTCTACAGATGTCTTCAGGCTTCCGGTAATTAAAACTGTACCTAGATTTTTTTTTTATTTTCAGATATCATAGTTTTCTAATTAAATCAAGTTCCATTTTGTTTTGTTAGGTCTGCTCTTTGCCCACTTGCTGCAGAAGCTCTTGGAGTAATACCTGCGGATGGATGAAGAACCTGGCAGCTGCACGGCGCATTGTGCAAGTTGCTTATGCTGTCTTGAACAACTTGGGCAAGATCCTGGAAATGGTCTTATTTATTAAAAATATTGTTCATTCATTATAAATTGTTCATCTGGAGCTTTATGAAGTAATAAAAGACAAATCCACAGGAGAAAATGTTTATTAACATGTGTATTAAATATTTCATTCTTTAGAAGAAGTAAGCTCAGAAACAATAAGCAAGATAACATTGCCTTGAGAACGCAAATACTGTGTACTCATCTACAAAACTATCAAAAAATGAAGAATTAATTCTTGACTGGTGAGATGCCTCTATGGGATATATGCTTCCTGCCAACCAATTGCAACTGAGTCTCACCACATGTTGGAAGTAGAGGAATGACTACCACAACTTGTCCTCTAAGCCTGCAACATGGTAAGTTTCCCAGCTCTCTCTACACACACACACACACACACACACACACACACACACACACACACACAATGAATAAAAGTTAAAATGTCAATGTAAATGTAAAACTCATTTAAGAGAATTTTCATTATTTACAGTTGAATAAAAATATCATTATGAAATCCAGTACAAGGTACTCTAAATCCACAAAAAAATTTAATTATACCAATCCCAAAGTAATTGTTATACAGTTTTTAATTAAAGCTAATGTGGACAACAGCAATTTATATCACCAATTAACTCAGATGCATTACCGTTTTTATCAGCCTTTAAACCGATGTTGTTTAATATATACATATTTACTTTTACTTAGTCCTAAAACACCATGTATCCTGTAGACAGAGTCTGGGCAAAACTGGATACTTGTTGAACTCACGTCAATTAAATATGCACCAATCGAATATACACCCGTGTCCCTCTCCCACCCGTCCCACCCTTCTGCCATATAGTATCACCTGGTTGCAATCTCTTTCACCTATAGGATGATTTAATTTAAAAATAAAGTTTGTTTTCCAAGTTAATCACATAGAGTAACCCAAAACAGCATGGGTGAACTTGATGAAATCTGTGCCTTGATTCCACCCTATCGGTATGTACAATACAACCGCTTTTTTGAGACTCATGGGTCAAAAATAAAAACCTAAAATAAAAAAGGGGGATATAGATAGATATGAAAACTTTTTGTCAAAAAACCTTGCAATCCA
>VZQC01007049.1:1268140-1297068 GCA_009823505.1 Rhizomys pruinosus | reverse complement strand
AGAAAATGTAATTCATGGATTAACATACCATCCAAACATCTGTGTCTATAGCAAGGTAACCTACCATAACAATTAGTACTGTTTAAATACCTATATATCTAATTGTGTGTGCTTCATTAGTAGGATCGAAAGGCTATATATTATACTGTTTAAATACCTATATATCTAATTGCATGTGCTTCATTAGTAGGATTGAAAGGTTATGCCTGGACAAGCTGGCAGCCCATGAAAGAAAACAGCCAGAATTGACTAGAGACCAAGACATCAGCTCCAGAGAAAGTAGACTGTTTTCCTTCTCATCCACCTGTGCCCCTTTTCTAAGCCTAGGGAATAATCTGTGGAAGAGGGGGCGCGGTAGAATGTAAGGGCTGCGGTTGTGGTGAATGGTGAAACTACAACAATATAGACTGGACACTCATTTGATCAACTTGATTGAACATACAAGCCCCCCCTGCTGGATGGTGGGACCCATGAGCTGTGTGGTTTTGGGCACAACTGCTCCCAAATTGGTTTTACATGAAGTATGCTTGTACTCACAAATTATCACTTATTGTTAAAAAAAATGAAAAGAAAAGAAAACAAAACAAATAACAGAGAAAGATGCAGAAAAGTTATGGCAGAATGCATGATCTGGGATGGATAGGGGTGGGGTGGGGGGAAGAGAAGGGGATATATGCCTGAACTGAATTTGAAAATGATGTATGAAATACACAAAGCATCAATAAAAACAAAATTTAATTAATTATAATAGGGAAATACGAGTTCCCAAGGCCAATGTAAAATCTGTAAGAAATGCTTTGAAAATAAATCTTAATTTATGATTGCCAAACTTTTTAAATATGTATATTTTTTGAAATTTGGGAATTACATCCAAGAAAGCTGTATCATATTTAGCAGTCCCCTATATCCTGCCCAAAGGACTTCATGAATTTTTGTCATCAATGTAAAGACCTATAGAGTCAAGGCTGTGTAGGGAGATGTACTCAGTGTGAGTTCATCCATTGTAGCCTGGTCAGCCTGTGTGGCATAGTTAGTTTAAAAAGGATCAACCAACTCTCCTTCACTTAGGAGTTATCAGCTGCCAAGATAGTCTCTCACCAAAGTTGTGGCCTCATGCTCATTTCCAAAGTTCTATGCAGGTTTGTGTCTGACTGAGTTTGCATGAGTTTGTGCCTGCTTCCACCATTGATGTAAGTTCGTATTTGCACAGTCCCAGGAAAACAGTTGCCTTTTGTTAAGGCAACTTCTTCCCTGGCTTTTACAATCCATCCACCTCATCTTCTACAATGGTCCCTGATCCCTGGGTGCCTGAAGGTTAATGTAAGAGTCTTGTGCAGGGACACATACTCTGTATATATACCCTAAGGCCATGTGTGACCTTTTGTGTTCATCACCCTCTGTTGCATGACAGAGCTTCTGTGATGAGAATGGATTCATTCTTATTCTGTCTACTCCTTGTTTCTATATGTCTGTGAGCCTTAGGTGTAGAGGCTACATTGTTATGTGTCACTTAGAACTTGGCATCAATGAGACTCATATTCTCTGTGTATGACCAGTTGTAGAACTCTGTAAAATTAGCTGTTGCAAAAGAAGCTTCTTGATGAGTTGTAACTGGCATACTTGTTTGTGAATATAAGAATCCATATTTCTCATTAAGAATGATAACATGACTTACTTCAAAAAATGGAATTTGTGCTTATTTTGGCTTATATCATTTTTTACCAGAGTGATGACATCTAACAGATACTTCTTTGTGACAGTTATTACATGGTTTACTAGAGAGACTTTTGGACTCTTCATATGAAATTCAGAAATAAAAGATATTCATAGGTAACATCTTGAACAGAAATCTGTCTTCAACTAGATTTGGTCTATTGATACTAAAAATCATCAAGGTCAATTACACTAGTTTATCTCTCTATAATCATATCTTGTTCCACTCGATTCTACAAATGGTCTAACACATCTCTTATTAATAGTAATAGTTCTCATAAAGCATTTAATTTTTCATTCTTCAAATTAGTATTGTTTCTCTTTTAAAAACTATTTCCCATTAGTATTTTGAGTTAGCACATACATATTTTTTAATATAACTCATGCATTACATTGAACATAATTGAAAATGAATGTCATTATATTACCTTGGTGGATATACAACTCACATTTTATAGTAGTATTTTAGACCATTGTTTATTCTTCTGTCTCATTTTTCCACTCTGAAAATATTTTGCTTTTTTATAAATATAAACATTAGTGCTATATTCTAAACTACTTCCATGAACAATGTAATAAATATCTCATGTTGTTTTCCATAAAATCACATAAAAATTTTAAATGTTGTGACTATGTATACATCATTTATAAAATACTGCACAGAGAGAAAACCAAATGATTCCATAAAGCAAGTATTCTTATAATGGTATTCCTACAAAACATTGCCAGATATTTGCATTTAGAAAGGTGATACATTAATGCTCCAAGTTTAGTAGTTGTAATGAAGTTGTAAAGGAAGCAGACAAACAAACCGGACTAATAGATTCCCAAAAGCCAGAACAGTGTTTTCTGTTGACTCTTTTTTTTTTAATTTTTTTTTTAATTTTATTTCTGTATGTGTATGAATGTACTGTCTGCATGCAAGTTTGTGCACCCGTGTCGTGCAATGCCACGGAGGTCAGAAGAAGGTGTCAGATTCCCCTGGAACTGGAGTTCTCCTGGAATTGGAGTTTCAGACGGTTCTCGGCCGCCATGTGGGTGCTGGGGATCGAACCCGGGTCCTCTGTAAGAGCGGTCGGCGCTCTTAACCACTAGGCCATCTCTCCAGCCCCTGTTGACTCTTTCTATATTACAGAATTGAATCATTGAAACATTTTAAAAGTACACATAGGTAGGATATATTTCTGGCTGACATTTGAGGGACTATTTTTACTTCCATGGTTCTTCATGAATTCATGAATTAGGCTTTTATCTAGCATTCAGATATGTCCATAAAATACAATTTATTTCTTCAAGTATAAGGGAATGGAAAATGTTTAAAATAAAATGCTTACTTGTAATTCATTGGACAACAAAACATAGCATAGATTTATTTCTCCTATTAAAATGTGCATCCAAGTATTTCATTCAAAAATGATAACAGAGGAACTGCCCAAATTCACGTAACTACAAAACTTAGAAATGATAAAAGTGGAGTACATACATTTTAATAGTATTCTACGTATTCTTCATTCTTAATTATGCGATTTGAAGGCTCATTACAGTTCCTTACTTTTCCCCTATCATTGCTAAAATGGTTTACTTTTTTAAAAATTTTATTTATTTTTGTATGTATATGAATGTATTGTCTGCATGCAGGTCTGTGCACCCATGTCGTGCAATGCCGCGGAGGTCAGAAGAGGGTCTCAGATTCCCCTGGAACAGAAGTTCTCCTGGAATTGGAGTTACTGACGGTTCTTAGCCGCGATGTGGGTGCTGGGGATCGAACCTGGGTCCTCTGCAAGAGCAGTCGGTGTTTTTAACCACTAGGCTATCTCAGTAAAATGGTTTACTTTTAAGGGTCTATCCAATCAGTTATACATATGTTACATTAGTACACACACACACACACACACACACACACACACACACACACACACACACACACACACACACACACATTTTGACCATATTTTTAAATTTCATTTAATGAATAAGCTGGGTAAAATTTTAAAGGAGAAATCATTCTCCACTTTACTTCCATATAAAACAAATATTTTAAAGAGTATTTCAGGTATCATGCAATATTTGATACAGTTGCTCATATAAAATAAAATATCCAAAGTTGCTCATTAACCCTAGTAAATTTACCAAGGTAATTTGAAATAACTCTTAATTGCTAGGTAGCATCTAGCTAAATTAAACATAATGAAGTTTTACATACTATTGGACAAAGACAAGTGATTATTTATTAGATTTTGGAATCACTTGTGTGTTATAAAACAGAAATGATCCAACCTTCTGAAGTAACAGGAAGTTTTATAAGATGCCATTGAGGCTGTATATTATGATACAACCTGAATTCATGAACTGTTTCTCAGGCACATTGTTATCAGAAAGATATGACAACATAAGGCCTAAAATATAAAAATCTCCATAAAATATAAAAATCTCCATAAAACATTATAACACAGTAAAGAAAATTTGGGACTGTGTTGCAACTCTATTCAAAGTAATTAAAATATTTAGCTTCTACTTAAACCTAGAAACATTCATAAAGCAGAACATTCACACATTCATATGAATACAATAAAGTATGAAAGATTAATGACTTAATAAATTAATAACTATTAATATTGTTTGCATACAGCATTTGGCTAAGAGTTTACTTGAGAGTCTATACTACCCAAATAATCAATATACAATTTATTTAAGAATCAAAAGATGCTATAAATATCACCATTACTTAAGGCACAAAGTGAAGGAAAGAAATCATAATTTTGTATTTGTATTTCTAATTCCATAAAAAAGCATTTCCTGAAAACACACCTTCATTATGTCCACTGGAATAGAGTTTTTGCACACATCAAATTCTACATATATATATTTTTTTCTCTGCCCGAGCATAGAGCCTGGGAAGAGTAACCTCCCAGGGCATCCACATTGAACAAATTCTATATTTTAAAGCGATTCTTAACTAATAAAAATATGTATTACTATATTGAAGTATTCTACAACAAATATAACTACAGAGTTCTGTCTCCCAAAGTAAGATTGAATAACAAATCCCTTTGCCTTGCCTTCTTAGATCCTTCCTTCTTCATTCTGTACTAAGGGTTAGCTGGTACATTACTACCCACTGGGTCGGCTGCTAATGCTGTTCCTGCAATTGCTGATGCAATGCCACTGAGAAAGGTCTTCAGGCTATTATTCTAGGTATAAAAGGGTGACTGGAGTTCAATCTGAACCCCTGAAGTGCCTCTCCAAGTTATTATCAGCTGTAATCTTTCTGAAAGCTTTCCTTCATCAGGTCTGCTTAGAGCAAAGAGGAAATGCCCACAGGCAGTCCATTCACCAGAATAAGAAATCAGCAACATTAGATCATTTTATCACAATCCAATCAATGAATGTGGCAATTTCCCCATTTTTTAATCTATTTTTTAAACATTTTTATCTGGCCAACTTAGGGATAGTACCTAAAAATTCTTTAAAGGCTGATCTGACATGCTCTTCCATTTCATTTTTATCTTGTTAACCTTATAAGTTTTATAATGCAGGATATTTAGGGACAAGGGAACATAAATTGCGACCAATGGAGATAAAGTTCTAGATTAAATTTTGATGTTAATAAACAGAAACTCCATTCAAACTATAATATTTATTATAATAAAATATTTTGTATTTTAATGTAGTATAAATTCTATTGCTTAGTATTTTGTCATATATCTATGTGTGTGATAAGCCATACAATGTTTTAAGTTCCTGTGTCTTCTGATTCCAGTTAAATAAAGTCTAAAGAAATACATTTTTCTTTGATGCATTTAATTTTTTTTTAGGTAAAGCATGTTTTGCTTCCATTTATGTAAGTGTGACACATGTATGCAATGCCTGTGGAGGTCAAAAGAGAGCATGGATCCCATGTTATCAGAGTTATAGATGATAATTAATCACCATGTAGGTTCTGGGAAGTTCCTCAGGTCATCTGCAAGATCAACCAGTGCTCTTAACTGCTGAGCCATCTCCCCAAGTCCAGAAATACAATTTTTAGCAAAACAAAATCATTAGAAAGAATGATAAAATATTTTATTTATGTTGAAATAAATTTAACTTTAATTTTCAGTTTTTACAAACAGTCTCATAGGTAATATACCTATGTTTTGGATAATAGTATTATTATCATGTATATGAGGTAACTCATTAAAATGTGAATGTGCTACTTGAAGATTGCCTTTTGGAAACTTGTATTTTTTTTAAAAAAAGAAATACAAATATTTTCAAAATTATATGAAATTATTATTATATGAATTTTTTTTATTGCTTGGCATTTGGAATTACCATTGAGCACAATGAGAGCTAACTTTCAATGACTTTCATGATTTTTTAAAAATTTGGATAGACAATATTTTACTAAGCAGTTGCACTATAAGAGGGTAAGGTGAAAAATGCTGACTCTAGGGATACACACACAGTGAGTTCCTAAAAATCTCACTTCTTTTTTAAAGACTCCTCACTGCAGATGGAAGCACTCTCTTTTTCTACAGATATTATATAAATGTAAATGCTTTTCTTTTTAATTATCACTGAGTATAATAAATTGTGTTACACAATTTTCTTGAATGTGTACATTGTATGTTGAATATATGTCCTCTCCTCACCCCCACACTTCCTCTGTTTGATCCTTCTCTCCTCATTGGTCCTTCTGTTTTGTCTATACAGTTTGACTCACATGTTATCATATATACATACATTATTTGATGTCAGTTTTAAATATTATAAATAATTAAATGTGCATCTAGAATGATTGAAATACAGTATACCAAAGTTTACTCTGTGAATATGAGATGAAATAAGTGTAAATTTATGTCATTATATAAAATTATTTAACATCCATAATTTTCCAATCTTCACTGTTTCACCTTATAATTTTTCTCTTATAAAATTTTAAACGGGCAATTATATGTCTTATTACATATGTATTTGTTTTCTTTCCATGTATTTGTATGTACATGTGTGTATAGGTGTTTGTGTAGGCATGCATATGCCAGCACATGTGAGGCTGGAGGTACACACTTTTAAACCCAGTACTTGAGGCTGAGGTAGCTGGATCTTTGTGAGATAAGGCCAGCTTGGTGAACATAGTGAGTTCTGGGAGGGTCAGCCAGAGCTGCACAATGAGACCCTCTTTCAAAAAACAAAAACAAACACAAATAAAGAAGACAATGCAAAGTAGCCAACTCTCTCCTCCCAGAGCTGCAACTCAGATCAATTGGCTTGGCAGCAGACCCCTTTACCTTTACCTACTGAGACATTTCAGTGCATGCAGATTTGGTAACAAATATCTGCAGATTTCCAAGGAGTGCACCAGAGGGTGTATTGTGCCCAGCAGCTGTAATTACAGATTGTTTTGAGCTGCTTGACTTGGGTACCGGGAATATAACTTAGATCCTCAAGAGCACTACATGCTCTTAAAAAAAAAATAAAAGTCAGGCTTTTCCATTAAGTCTCTAAGACAAATTGTATTACTTCTTTGAGAACTTTAAGAGTATTTTTTATTTTTATTTTTATTGAAGTTTTGTGTATTTCATACATCCGATTGAGACTCATTCTTTTTCAACGGCCCCACCCCATCTGAGTTCATGTATTATGCCATAAATGTCTTGTATCTTTTTTTTGTCATTAAAGAAGTTTAATTCTGAATATATTTTTGGAAAAAGACATATTTGCAAGAAAAATCTCTTACAAGACAACTCAAAATAAAACTCTCAGCCGGGCATGGTGGCACAAGCCTTTAATCCTAGCACTTGGGAGGCAGAGGCAGAGGCAGGCGAATCTTTGTGAGTTCAAGGCCAGCCTGGTCTACAGAGTGAGTTTCAGGACAGGTGGGGCTACAGGGAGACCCTCTCTCAGAAAAACCAAAAAAAAAAAACAAAAAAAAAAAACACAAAAAACACAAAAAAAAAAAAAAGCAAAAAAAAAAAAAAAAAAAAAAAAAAAAAAAAAAAAAATTAGAAAAACAAACAAAACGTTACTTTAAGCAATACCGTAGGATTTCTGGCTCTACAAAGAAAGTTACCATTCCTATACATGTAAACAGCTTAGGCATGAATAACACAGGAAGTCTGTCTTGGGCGGAAAGAATACCAGAGATGCAGGGATGGGTCAACATACATAAATCAATAAACGTCATAAAGCACATAAATGAACTGAAAAGCAAAAAACATATATCTTGCATATTGTTCTGAGTCTTTTCTAAAGTTATTTCTATGCAGGAGGATTATGTTGTGAAGAGAACTTTACGGCTGCTTTTCTGAGCGTCGTTAACATCTTGGTCCTCCATTTCCTTCTTGGGTTGTTTGCCTCCACCTAGTTTAGGTGGTGGCTGCTGCGCACGACAATACCGATGCAAGGCCAGTAATTACGTAAAATATCATACTAGTCAATATGTACTATTCAACAAATGTTCAATGCTCATCTCCAGTTGGCTGCGAGACGATCGGCCTAGCGAGTCTAAGAGGCGCCGACCGCTCTTACAGAGGACCCGGGTTCGATCCCCAGCACCCACATGGCGGCTGAGAACCGTCTGAAGCTCCAATTCCAGGAGAACTCCAGTTCCAGGGGAATCCGAGACCCTCTTCTGACCTCTGCGGCGTTGCACGACACGGGTGCACAGACTTGCATGCAGACAGTACATTCATACACATACAGAAATAAATAAAAAAATTAATAAAAAAAATAAATAAATAAAAAATAAAATTATGTCATCTAAAGATAAACTGTATGTTATTTCCAAATCATATTTTGGGATTCACATTTTTCCCTTTTAATTTTTATTAATCTAAAATAGGCATGCACGCCCTCTACACATATAGCAAAATTACAGTCTGATTATAAATGGTAGGTTAATTCTAGTGCCCATTAAGGGATTCACATTATAAGAGTACAGTTGCTTTCAGATAAAAAGAAATATAACAATAACATTGCTCAGTTTGCCTTACAACTAGGAATTTGGTGCTAGCATCCACAAGTGAGGGATAACATTTGTCCTTTGTTTTTCTGGGACTGTGTTACTTCACTTAGCATAATATCTTCTAGTTCCATCTATTTACCTGCAAAGTGCATGATGTAATCTTTCTTTTTTATTTTTTTAATTTTTTTAAAATCTTATTTATTTCTGTATGTGTATGAATGTACTGTCTGCATGCAAGTTTGTGCACCCGTGTCGTGCAATGCCGCGGAGGTCAGAAGAGGGTGTCGGATTCCCCTGGAACTGGAGTTCTTCTGGAATTGGAGTTTCAGACGGTTCTAGGCCGCCATGTGGGTGCTGGGGATCGAACCCGGCTCCTCTGTAAGGGCAGTTGGCACTCTTAACCACTAGGCCATCTCTCCAGCCCCGATGTCATCTTTCTTTACGGCAGCATAGAGAGCCATTTTGTAGATGTACCACATTTTCTTTATCCACTCATCTGGTGAGGGGCACTTGGGTTGGTTCCAGCTCTTTGTTATTGTGAAGAGAGCTGCAATAAACATGGATGTGCATGTATCTCTGCAGTAGGATGAGTGTTGTGGGTGGGTATATACTCAGGAGTGGTATGACTGGGTCAGGTGGTAGGCTCATTTTGAGTCTTTTACGGGTTCTCCACACTGCTTTCCATACTGGTTGCACAAGTTTACATTCCCACCAGCAGTGGATGAGTGTTCCCCTTTCCCCACAACCTCTCCAGCATTTGGTTTTGTTTTCTTGATCTTAGTCAGTCTTATTGGAGTGAGATGATATCTTAAAGTGGTTTTAATTTGCATTTCCTTAATTATTAGTGATGTTGAACACTTTTTAAGATGTTTCTCAGCCATCTTTATTTACTCACTTTTGACGTTCCTTTCAGTTCTTTGTTGCATCCTTTGAGTGAGTCATTAGTTTTACTTCTTTGATTTTTGCGTTTATATATTCTGGATGTTAAGGTTTCCTCCCACTCTGTGGTTTTCTCTTCACTTCATTGTTTCTTCTGCTGTACAGAAGCTCTTGAGTTTAATGAGGTCTCACTTGTCAATTGTTGACCTTATTTCCTGAGCAGGTGCTGTCTGATTTACAAAGTATTTTCCTACACCTATGTCTTGTAGGTTGTTGCCAACATTTTCTTCAATCACCTTCAGAGTTTTGGGTTTCATGTTGAAGTCTTTGATCCATTTGGAATTGATTTTTGTACAGGGTGAGAGGTAGGGGTTTAATTTTATTCTTCTACAAGTGGTGATCATGTTTGCCAACACCATTTGCTGAAGATACTCTCTTTCCTCCATTGAGTCTTCTTGGCCCCTTTGACAAATATGAGGGGGCTGAAATTGTATGTGCTCAAGTTTGGATCTTCAATTTTGTTCCATTGGTCTATAGGTCTATTTTTGTACCAGTATCAGCCTTTTTTTATGACTATAACTCTGTAAAATAGTTTGAAGTCTGGTGTAGTTATTCCCCACGTATTGTTCTTTTTGTTCAGAGTTGCTTTGTCTATTCAAGGTCTTTTGTTTTTCCATATGAATTTAAGGATTTTTTTTTCTATGTCTGTGAAGAAACACATGGGAATTTTAATTGGGATTGTACTGAATCTGTATATTAGTTTGCATAGAAAGGACATTTTTACTATATTAATTTTTCCAACTCATGAGCATGGAAGGTCTTTCTATCTTCTTTTATCTTCTTCAGCCTCCTTCAGGTGTTTGTAAGTTTGTTGTAGAGATCTCCGATGTCTTTGGTTAGCTTTGTTCCTAAGAGACTACTGTGGGTGGGAATGTCTCCTTATATTCCTTCTCCAGTTGCTTTCTGCTGGTGTATACAATGGCTACTGATTTTTCTAGGTTAATATTGTATCTAGGCACTTTACTGAAACTCTTAATCATTTGTAGGAGTTTTCTGGTTGAGTTTTTAGCATCCTTTAGGTAAACCATGATATCATCTCCAAAATAGAAATAGATTGACTTCCTCTTTTCCAATTAGTACTCCTTTAATTTCCCTTTCTTGCAAGTGCTCCAAGTACTATATTGAAAAGGAGTGGTGATAAGGGCAGACTTCCTGGGTTCCTGCCTTTAAGGGAAATGCTTTTAATTTTTCTCCATTTAGGATGAAGTTGGCTGTGGTTTTGTTGTATATGGCTTTGATTACATTGAGGAATGATCCATCCTGTCCAGGTCCCTCTAGGACTTTAAACATGAAGGGATGCTGGATTTTGTTGAAGGTTTTTTTTTTGTTTGTTTGTTTGTTTTGTATCAATTGAAATTATCATGTGGTTTTTGTCTTTCAGAGTATTTATATTATATCCCTTCTTTCTCTGACTCCTCCCACCTCCACCCCCACCATGTGACCCTCCCAACTTCAAGTTCACTTACATTGCCTTTCCCCCATTGAATTCAACATGGATCACCCAAATATCTTGGTGTAGAACTTGCCCAGAATTGTGGTCTGACTAATATGGGTCACACATGTAAAGAAAACTGAGTTTTCCAATCCCGGCAGATAAGAAATGAGACTAGCTACTCAGCTAAGAGAAGCCATCCTCCCAAGCCCTCCAGGATGGGATTTTGTCTGGCTACATCTTGAGCAATTCTTGTCCCTGCTCTCATGACTGTCTAGAAAACACTGTTTCTTTGTAGAAATCCACCACCCATGACACTTCATGTTCTCACCTGCCCTACTCAAAAAGTCCTCTCCAGTTCCTATAAGTTTCCACATATTTCCTCTCCCAGGTACAGGGTGTCAGGACTTATGTTGGGATCCTTGATCTGTTTGAGTTGATACTGTGCAGGATGGGGATGCCAGTCTTGTTGTATTCTTCTATATGCAGCTAGCCAGTTTGAGTAGCAACATTTGCTAAACAAGAGGTATTTTCTCTTGTGTGTGTCTTTGGTTTCTTTGACAGAAATCAAGTGACCATAAGTGGGTGGACCTATAAATTGGGTATCAATTCTGTTTTTATGTTCTTTTTTTATGCCAGTACCACACTGTTTTTATTGCTATAGTCTGTGATATAACTTAAATTCACAGACAGTGATGTCAGCAGTTGTTCCTTCACTCTTCAGGATTGTTTGGGGTATCTTGTTTCTATGATTTTGTGTGTGTGTGTGCTTATGACATTAAAGATTTTCTTATATTTCTGTGACAAATCCCATTAGAATTTTAATGGTGATTGCCCTGAATCTCCAGATTGCTTCTGGTGGCATTTTGCAGGTTCTTCATGCAATCTTCCTATTCCTGTGTAATATAAATCTTGAAATCATAGAAAAAGTAGTAAGACAATTGAAGGGTGTTCATTTTCACAATATTCACTATACTAATGAATGGGCATAAGAGATCTTTTATTTTCTTCCATTTCTTTCTCACTATCTTAAAATTTTCATTGTATACATCTTTCATTTCCTTAGATATATTCCAAGACTTTTTAGGCTATCAAGAATGGTACAGTTTTCATGATTTAGTTCTCAGTATGCTTTTCATTTGTATGGAAGGCTACTGATTTTGTGGGTTAATTTTGTATTTGCTGCTTTGGTGGGTATATATATATATATATATATATATATATATATATATATTCTAGTTGTTTTGGTAGATTCTTCAGGGTCTTTTAGTGATAGAATCATATCATCGGCAAAGACGGATATTTTGAATTCTTCCTTTCCCAATTTCGTCCCCTTTATCTCCTTCAATTGTCTTACTACTTTTTCTGAGACTTCAAGATTTATATTTCACAGGAATAGGAAGATTGCATGCAGAAGCTGAAAAATGCCACCTGAATGTTGGCATGTGGAGATACCAGCAAAGTCTTGAAAGTTTTGTATTACTGACCAAGCTGGGCCAATAGAAGGACAGTGGAAACTGACCTAGACCAGGGAGTATGGGACTGCTGAGAGGAGCTGTGCACATTCCAGTAACTGCTCTCACTCACTCCAGCCCTAAAGACTAACTTAAACTGAGATGAGCTGTGCAGATTCCAGTAACTGCTCTCACTCACTCCAGCCCTAAAGACTAACTTATCTTTGAAATCTTCGTTATTTAACATCATGTTACTAAATCAAAACAGTTGATACACCAAGTATGATAATTTCTCAGTGAATAGAATGTATCATGATAGTTTCATCAGCCCTTTACTTAAGGCAAAATTAAACACCCTTTTCTAGAATTTGGTAATATTATGTTAAAAAATCAGGAAAAATATGTATATATTATTCAATTGAGAATCATGGTAATAATCATAGTGTTGAATTATTTCTTTAATTCTATTTTTTCATTGATTTTAGAGAAAATCTGGACGATTGTCAAATTCATTCTTGAATTAAGGGTAACTGTTCTTTATAAGAAATGAAAGGATGTTTTTCAAAGATAATACTTTATGTTTTACCATGCTTGATAATACAATCATTATATCTCACTTTTGATTAAACAATAACCATAAATTAATTGACATCAGGTTTTACTTTGTCACTGACAATTATGACAGACCTCAGTTTCATTTTAATGGCAGAATATAGTCGAAACATGACTTCAACATCATTTTTGGAAAATTAAAGTTCTCAAAAATTGCTCACAACAGGTGCATGCATTTTTGTGTTTGTTTTTGCACACACAGCCTTGGGTTCAACATGGCTTACCTTCCTCAAGCACCACTCACCTTGCTTTTCCAGGACCTGGAGCTCACTGATTCTGTTAGGTTGGGTGATCAGTAGGCCCCAGAAATCCTGCAGTTTTAGCTTTTCTACTGCTCAGATTATGGACATTACATCCATGAATGGCTTTCTTCTTTTACTTTTTTGTGTATTCTGGGTTAATCATAGACCCTCATGTCTCACAGAAAGCACTTTGCCATGAGATACCTCATCCACCCCAAAATTTTACTCTTCATTTTTTTCTTCTCCCCAACTTACATACAAAATTCCTCAAATCTGAAGAATGGGTATGACAGCCACAGACAGAGGAAGCAGTCTAAATTTTATGAAGATCTATACTATGAAAGCATAAAAATGATTAAAATATGCATTAAAATTATTTGTGAGCATGTGCATAAGAAATAATAGCAAAATAGTGCTATTTTTTGATTCCCCTCTTCAAGTATTATGTCTAATACAGTTATCTTTGATGCAGTAAAGTTGTGAATTGCAATGAATCTAGACGTAGGAGCCAGAAATTAGCTTAACAGTTACATGTAGTGTCAAAAATAGATGGTTACTTCCGTTCAATAAAACTATGTAGAACACTTAACATCAGCCAGGCTGATATTTGGTTTAAAATCCTGGAAATATGAGACACTGAAGGAAGAAAATATGCAAAACAACTGGAAAAGGGTTGGGTTTATATAAAAAATGAAATATTGAGTATATTTAATTTGACACAACTTTTGAGAATTGTATTCTAGAAATCAAACAAGAAATCACATTCTTCAGTTCCATCATAGTAACTGAAAAATACTCATTGGTTTTTTCAAAATGGAAGTCTTAGAGGATATTTGTGGTGGATTGAATGAAAATGTCCCCCATAGGTTTCAAGTATTTGGGCATTTTGTCCTCAGTTGGTGGTTCTGTTTTGGAAGGTCTTAGAAGTTTCCTCCTCTTAACAACAATTACTCCAGGAACACTTACCAAAGTTCCCATAAGCAGGTAATTTTATCTATTTTATTAATTTTTTATTTATTTTTTTGAGGCTATTGTGAGTGGGAAGGTCTCCTTTTATTCCTTCTTCAGTTGCTTGATAATGGTGTAAAGAAAGGCTACTGATTTTTCTAGATTTATTTTGTATCCTGCCACTTTACTGAAGTACTTAATCATTTCTAGGAGTTTTCTGGTGGAGTTCTTAGCATCCCTTAGGTAGACAATCATATCGTCAGCAAAAAGGGATAGCTTGATTTCCTCTTTTCCAATTAGAACTCCTTTAATTTCCTTTTCTTGCCTTATTGCCCTTGCAAGGGTTTCCAGCACTATATTGAAGAGGAGTGGTGACAGGGGGCAGCCTTGCCGAGTTCCTACCTTTAAGGGGAATGCTTCTGTCATTTCCCCATTTAGGATGATATTGGCTGTGGGTTTCCTGTATATGGCTTTGATTACATTGAGGAATGATCCCTCCAGTCCAATTCCCTCTAGGACTTTAAACATGAAGGGATGCTGGATTTTGTCAAAGGCTTTCTCTGCGTCAATTGAGATGATTGTGTGGTTTTTGTCTTTCAGTCCATTTATATGCTTGATGATATTTATTGATTTTCTTATGTTGAAGCATCCCTGCATCTCTGGTATGAATCCAACTTGGTCATGATAGATGATATTCTTGAAGTGGGTCTGTATAAACTTTGCCAGTATCCTGTTTAGAATTTTGGCATCTGTGTTCATTAGGGAGATGGGTCTATAGTTCTCTTTTTTGGTTGTATCTTTACTTGGTTTGGTAGTAGCGTAATGCTGGCTTCATAGAAGGAATCTAGGAGAACTCCCTCCGTTTGTATCCTTCTAAACAACTTGAGCATTAATGGTTGTAAGTCTTTTTGAAATATTTTATAGAATTCTACCTTGAAACCATCTGGGACTGGGCATTTTTTGGTTGCAAGCTACTTATTACATTTTCAGTTTCTTCATGTATTATTGGTCTATTTAGGCTGTCGATCTCTTCTTGGTTGAGCTTTGGTGAGTCCCAGAATTTCATATATTCATTCATTTCTTCCAGGTTTTCAAACTTAGTAGAGTACAGGTTTTTGAAGTATTCCTATATGATTGTCTGGATCTTTTCATTATCTGTTGTGATATTTCCCCTTTCATCACAGATTGTATTGATTTGGATTTGTTCCTTCTTTTGGTTAACTGGACTAGAGTTCTGTGTATCTTGTTTATGCTCTCAAAGAACCAACTTTTGGATTCACTGATTTTTTTGTATGGCTTTCTTTGTTTCTATTTCATTGATCTCTGCTCTGATTTATATTATTTCTTCTTGTCTGCTGTGTTTAGGGTTCATTTGTTGTTGTCTCTCAACTACTTTTAGCTGCAGTGTTAGATCATTCACGTGTGCTTTCTTTCTTTTTTTTTTAATGTAGGCACTTAGAGCTATAATCTTCCCTCTTAGGATTGCTTTTAAAGTATACCATAGGATTTGCTGTGTTGTATTATCATTGTCATTCAGTTCCAGGAATGTTTTCTTTCTTTATTTCTTCCTTGATCCATTCATTATTTCTCGGAGAGTGTTGTTTAGTCTCCATGTGTTCTTGTAGGTTTTAGGGTTTATCCTGGTGTTGATATTGAGTTTTATTGCACCATGGTCTGATAGAATGCATGAAATTATTTCAATCTTTTTGTATTTGTTGAGTTTTTTTCCTGTGTCCCAGTATATGGTCTATTTTGGAGAATGTTCCGTGTTGAGTAGAAAGGGTATTCTCTGGTGTTTGGGTGAAATATTTGATAGATGTCTGTGAGGTCCATTTGGTGTTCTGTATCATTTAGTTCAGATGTCTCTCTGTTTATCCTTTGTCCTGTTAATCTGTCTAAGGACTTAGTGGGGTATTGAAGTCCCCTACCATTAGTGTGCTGGGGTTCATCTGTGCCTTGAGATCCTGAAGAATTTTCTTTATAAAGATTGGTGCACCGGCATTTGGTGCATATATATTCATGATTGTGGGATCTTCATTGTCAATTGTTCCTTTAATATAGATGTAATGGTCCTCTTTGTCTCTTTTGATTTCTTTTGCTGTGAAGTCTATTTTGTCTGATATTAGAATAGTGACACCTGCTTTCTTTTTGGTACCATTTGCTTGGAATATTTTCTTCCATCCCTTCACCTTAAGTTTGTGCCTATCCTTGAAATTGAGATGGGTTTCTTGTAGACAGCATATAGATTGATTTTGTTTCCTAATCCATTGTCCCAGTCTATGCCTTTTGATTGGGGAGTTTAGCCCATTAATATTTAAGGTTATAATTGAAAGATGGATGTTGCTTCCTTTAACCTTATTATCCATTTGGACTTTTAGCCTCTGATTCTACTCCTACAGTTATGTTTTTATTAGTTTCTTTTCCTAGGTGTTTGAAGATTGCTGCTCCTCTCTTCTGCCCTTTAAATTGTTTCAAGTATTTTATGAAGAGTTGGTTTTCTGGACATGTATTCTATCATTTTGCTTATGTCATGGAAGATTTTTCTCCTTCAACTGTAATTGACATTTTTGCTGGGTAAAATATTCTGGGTTAGCATCCATAGTCCTTTAATACTGGGAATGCTTTGCTCCATGTTCTTCTTGCTTTCATGGTTTGTGCCAAGAATTCAGTTGTAATTCTGATGGGTTTCCCTTTGTATGTGACTTGTTTTTCTTTTGTAGCCTTCAGAATTTTGTCTTTGTTTTGGGTGTCTAGCATTTTAAATATGATATGACGTGGGGAGTTTCTTTTCTGATCTTGTCTATTTGGAGTCCTATGTGCTTCTTGTATTTGTATGGGTTTTTCTATTTTTAGTTTGGGGAAATTTTCATCTATTATTTTGTTGAAGACCTGATCAATACTATTCTTTTGAGATTCTTCTCCTTCCACTATTCCTATGCTGCGGAGGTTTGATCTTTTCATAGTGTCCCATATTTCCTGGTTGTTCCACTTTTGTGTATTTTTAAATTTTTCATATTCTTTATTTGAGCTTTTTAGTTGATCTGTATTATCTTCCAGATCTGATATTCTTTGTTCTGCTTCCTCCATTCTACTTCTGAGGCTTTTTCCTTTCCTTTCTTCTTGATTGGATGAGTGTTCTATTTCCTTTCTCATTTCGTCCTGTGTTTTTTTTTTTTTTTTTTTTTTTTTTTTTTTGTAGTATGCCATTCCTTTGAGTTTCTCAAACTCTTCTTGGTGCTCCTTACTTTGTTTCAGTTGTTTTGGTTGTTTGGCTTCCTTTTTTGGTGTTTCTACTTCCTTGCAGAGTTTGTTTTTTTCTCTCTGCGAGTTTTCTTTCTGGAGTTTTCAATCTGTTCCTTTAGTTCTTTCCAAAGTTTGTCATTGTATCCCTCTAGGATCTTTGTGAGTTTTTTTCATTCTCTCTCTTTAGTTCGTCTGATTCTCTTTAATTTTCTTTATTTCTCTGCATAGCCCTGCAATTATTCCTCTAAGATCTGTTCCGTTGCGGTCACCTTCAGGGGGATCCCATTGTAGCTATCTTTTACAGGATTGGTAGAGCCTGGTGCAGGAGTATCCTGATCCATGCGCCTTTTCCCATGTTGTCCCTTTGCCCCTGGGTCCCTGGCACATGTGGGTTTCCCTTTTTGATTCAAATCAAAAATTTCTTTCACTAATGTTAGCAGCTGGTTTTGCTTTGCCTCCTTCCAATGCCTTTTTTTTTTTTTTCTTTCCCTCCTCCTTGTTTATGGATTATTGACTTGTCTAGGTTTCAGGCTTTCAATTTTGCTTATATATTGGATATTGGAAGTCTAAGTCACTCTTCCCTTCCTGTTCTAAAGGTTCTCCAAAAAAATTCCACTTGGGGGGGGGGGGATATGTCTGATCCACACCCCGGTACCTGCCTGGAGCGACTTCCAGGCTCCTGGGGCCAGCCCGCACAAAGACACAGAGGCTCAACTGCAGAGGTGAAGGGCGGCTCTGCCCAGACAGCCACCCCAACAAGGGTCCAGTGCCAAGACCCCTTTCCAGCAACCCAGAGTCAATCTACCCTAAATTCTACCTGCCTGGAGCTACTTCTGGGCTCCTGGGCCCTGCCAGCATAAAGACCTATTTTATTTATTTATTTATTTATTTATTTATTTATTTATTTATTTATTATAATTATTTATTTATTTATTTATTTATTTATTTATTTATTTATTTGTATTTTCGAGACAGGGTCTCCTTGTAGCCCCAGCTGTCCAGGAATTCCGTCTGTAGACCAGGCTGGCCTTGAACTCACAAAGATCTGCCTGCCTCTGCCTCCCAAGTGCTAGGGTTAAAGGGTGTGCCACCAAGCTCGGCTAGACCTATTTTATTTTTTATGTGTATGAGTCTACTGTCTGCATGTAGGTTGGTGCACCCATGTGGTGTAATGCCATGGAAGTCAGAAGAGGGCATCGGATTCCCCGGGAACTAGAGTCATAGCTGTCATGTGGGTGCTGGGAAATGAACCCAGGTCCTCTGCAAGGGCAGTCAGTGCTCCTAACTGCTGAGTCATCTCTCCCGCTCCCAGCAGGTAATTTAATAATGTATCTTTCTCTTATAGCAACAGATATTTTAAAATGTATTTACTTTTATTTTATGTGTATAAATGCTTACTACATCTGTATGTGAGCTAATTGTGTGCCTGGCACCTGCAGAGGGCAGGCAATGGTATTCAATCCCATGGAACTAGAGTTACAGGTGGTGTTAGGCATCATGTGGATGTGGGTCCTAATCCAGATCTCTCACTGAACTATATTTCCAAAACTCAATCTGGTAACTTTTGCAAAAATACCAAACCCAGGGCTAGAGAGATAGCTCAGCAGATAAGAGCACTGCCTGCTTTTCCAGAGGAGTTGGTCTGGTCACTAATACCCCTTGTAACTTTAGTTTCAGGGATCCAATGCCCTCTTCTGACCTTCATGGGCACTGCGTGCAGAAATGTTCTTGCATACATGCAGGCAAAACCCTCATAAAAATATAAATAAATAGCATACCTTAGAACATGGATTTCTCACCTTTCTGATATTTATTGCTGGTGTGGAAGCCAAAAGTCCTCCAGTGGATCATTGGGAATTCTCATGAGTCAATCCTCTCTTGCCTCTCGATCATTGGTGCCTGCATTCCTATTGAGGACACGACAGAAATGGACATCTTCAGTTCTGATTATATAATGTACTCCAGGGAAGTAATTCTGTTCTTTCTGAGTATTTTCTTTGAGATGGCATTACTAGTATGTAGATGGCTTCAGTGAGTGGCTTTCAGGATAATTCTGTATGCAGTAAATTAGACACATATGAAGTCAGATCAGTTTACTCCTACAGCTCTGGTGTTTGGAAATGGGTCTTCTATTCAAATGTACCACTGTGTGGGAGGATCACATGGCCATTTCCAGCATTCCATAAAGTTTCTATCCCGTGGTTGTGTGTAGGACCCACTATAAAGACAGTGAAGCCTTTTCCCCACAGGACTACAAATATGAAAATTGATTACTGATATTCATGGTGAAAGGAAATAAACATGGTCTAATTGTGACTTGCTTTTTCGCTGTTTTTTTTTTCTCTTCTTAATAAATAGTGACTTGCAGGAGGAGCTCCACACTGACCTAATGCTGCAAGTTGTGCAACCAGTGTCATAATGGTATATAGAAATATATTATCCAAGAGCCGGGCATGGTGGTGCATGCCTTTAATACTAGCACTTGGGAAGCAGAGGAAGGTGGATCTTTGTGAGTTCAAGGCCAGCCTGGTCTACAGAGTGAGTTCCAGGACAGCTGGGGCTACAGGGAGACCCTGTCTCAAAAAAGACCAAAAAAAAAAAAAAAAAAGAAATGTATGAATCACCAGCAGTAAAAAAAATGAAATGGTAGGAATTTTTCAGCTAACCATGAGTGTTTTACAAATGTGATTGAGCCTGAAACTATAGGGCTTTCTGTATTTTATGGTCTGATTCTTTTTTTTATTAAGTTAATTTTTATTGAACTCTTGTTCATAAACATTTCTTAATCAAATTAGGACTCATTCCCCCTCCCTGCCCCCCTTCACCCCACCTCTCAGCACCTGCCCCCACCAGACTCATGGATTCTGCCATTACATGGTAAGGTCCCATCGTCATCTTTTTCTCAGTCTTTTTTAACCTTTTTGATGCAGAAGTGTTACGACTTATGGTCAGTTCTTGAACAGGTTTTTTTTTTTTTTTTTCTTGTGTCTTCCTTATTTTAACTATGTCAAATATACAATACATACAACTCCATCACGTATACACAAAATTCCAAAGTCGAAAAAAACTATAGCTTAATTCCAAAACATTTTAGGGATTCACATTTTATGCTTTGTTTTTTTTTTTTTTGGTATTTTTGAGACAGGGTCTCCCTTTTAGTACCAGATGTCCTGGAGCTCACTCTGTAGACCAGGCTGGCTTTGAACCCACAGAGATCCACCTATCTCTGCCTCCTAAGTGCTGGGATCAAAGGCGTGTGTCACCATGCCCAACAGGGATTCACATTTTAACATTAAAGTTGCATGCAGGTAAAAAGAAGTATAACTTCACATTATTTTTTTAGAATATGAATAAATATCTTTCACCCATATATGGTAATATATGTCAATTCTAGAGCCCATTAAATATTCACATTATAATCGCACAGTTGCTTTCAGATACAATGAAATATAACAATAAACTTACTCAGTTTGCCTGCCAACTGGGGATTTGGTGTTAGCACCCAAAAATGAGGGAAACCATTCACCTTTTTTTTTTCTGGGACTGTGTTACTTCACTTAGCATAATGGTTTTGAGTTCCATCCATTTACCTGAAAAGTTCATGATGTCATCTTTCTTTACTGCTGCATAGAACTCCATTGTGCAGATGTACCATACTTTTGTTATCCAGTCATCAGTTGAGGGCCATTTGGGTTGACTCCAGCTCTTTGCTATTGTGAAGAGAACTTCAAAAAACATAACTGTGCATGTATCTTTGTGGTAGAATGTGTCTTGTGGGTATATCCAGGATTGGTATGACTAGGTCAGGTGGTAGGCTCATTTTGAGTCTTTTAAGGGTTCTCCACACTGCTTTCCATAGTGGTTGTATGAGTTTAGATTCCCACCAGCAGTGGATGAGTGTTCCCTTTTCCCCACAATGAATTACTTTAGTCAGTCAAAAAGATATGTATTACTGTAGCTAGAGGGTTCACAACTGTATAAAGTTGATGATTACTTTTCTTTCTGAGCTGCATTAACAACTGGCCTGTCAAGATATCCTTGCTGTTGCAGTAACAGCAGGGAAGTTATGAGAGCAGCCAGCCACCTTCTGACTAGAATTAAGGCCTGTTTCACAAGGCCAAAACCATACCCCAGAAGTCACCATCAAGAACCTGTGGCTAGACGGGTCACTGGCCAGAGGAGAACCCACTACAATTTTTTCTGATAAATGGACATAGAATTAAGTAAATTTCTAACGACTTATGGTTATAATCATAGATTGGCACATCTCCCAACCCTTATGAGGGGAAGTTTTTCTTGTAGCACATGGCAATTGACAGAGACCCACAAATGGTTGATATGCATAGAAGAAAAAAGCACAGACTCTTCAACCCTGACTGGGACACCTCTATCACACCCTCTTCTCTCAAGATTCAATAGTTATTGTCTAGAAGGGGGTGGTATGTTTGTAAGAACTACAATTGTTGGATAACTGTAAAGAGATAGTGCTCTCTCAACAGCAGGTAAGTTGCACATGACAACTCACAGAACTTGTGACAGCTCACAGAGGCCAAGGCAGACAAAAAAAGCACAGCATGGAAGGGGGAGGTGGGCAAACCTCTGACACCAGCTGAGGAATTATGGACAATCCAGAGGGAGAATCAGTTTCTTTGAAATTGCTATGCCAGACTCTTTGTGATGGGATCATACACATTAGACATGAGAAGCCTTTAAAATTAATAACAGAGGGAGTGAAGTGGGAGGGGCAATAATGTGATGGTGGAGGTAGGAAAGGCACGTATATAATCAAATATATTGCATGGCATTCTCAAAGGATTAAAATACTATCTTTTAAATATGCATTTGTGAGGCTGGAGAGATGGCCTACTGGTTAAGAGCACTGACTGCTCTTGCAGAGGACCCAGGCTTGATCCCCAGCACCCACATGGCAGCTGAGAACAGTCTTTAACTCCAGTTCCAGGGGAATCTGACACCCTGACAGGGTTGCACAAACCTACATGCAGACAGTACATTCATACACATACAAAATAAATAAAATTTAAAAAATATGTTAAAAAATAAATAAAGATTAATAAATCAAAACCAAAAAATAAATAAATGAATTAAAGGACTTTTTTTCTAAGTCTGAGAAGAAACTCATGGGAAGTTTAATTGGGATTTCATTGAATCTGTGTATTATTTTGGTTATGATGGACATTTTTATTATATTAATTTTTCCAATCCATGAGCATGGGAGGTCTTTCCATCTTCTGGTATCTTCTTCAATCTCCTTCATGGATTTAGAATTTTCATTGTAGAGATCTTTGGTATCTTTGGGTATGTTTGTTCCAAGGTAAAGAAAGTCTACTGATTTTTCTAGGTTAATTTTGTATCCAGCCACTTTACTGAAACTCTTGATTGTTTCTCGGACTTTCTTGGTGGTGTTTTTTGTTTTTGCATTCCTTAGGTACACTATCATATCATCTGCAAAAAGGGATAGTTTGACTTCCTGTTTTCAAATTAATACACCTTTAATTTCCTATTCTTTTCTTATTGCTGTAGCAAATATTTCAAGCACTAAATTGAAGAGTAGAGATAGGGGGCAGCCTTGTCGGGTTCCTGATTTTAAGGGAAATGCTGCTAATTTTTCCCCATTTAGGATGATGTTGGCTGGGGTTTCTGGTACATGGCTTTGATTATGTTGAGGAAGGTTTCCTCCAGTGCAATTCCCTCTAGCACTTTAAACATGAAGTCATGCTGGATTTTGTTGAAGGCGTTTTCTGCATTGGTTCAGATAACCATGTGGTTTTTCTCTTTCAGCCCATTTATGCATTTTATGATATTTATTGATTTGTGTATGTTGAACCATCCCTGCATCTGTGGTATAAATCCAACTTGGTCATGGTGAATGATCTTTTTGATGTATGCTTGTATGCGGTTTGCAAGTATTTTGTTGAGAATTTTGGGGTCTATGTTCATTAATGAAATGAGCCTAGAGTCTTTTTGTTGTTGTTGGATTGTTCCCTGGTTTTGGTATGAGAGTGATACTGGCTTCATAGAAAGAATTTAGGAGATTTCCCTCCATTTCTATTCTTTTGAACAATTTGAGTAATTGTGGTTTTATGTCCTCTTTAAATGTTTTATAGAATTTTTCCATGAATCCATCTGGTTTTTTTTTTTTGGTTCGGAGATTTGAATTATAGTTCAATTTCCTCATATGTTATAGGTCTGTTTTAAGTTGTCAATGTTTTCTTGAGTAAGCTTTGGTTAATTCCAGGCTTTCAGATATTTATCCATTTCTCTTAGGTTATCAAACTTAGCAGAGTATAGGTTTTTTAAATATTCTAGTATTATTGTCTGAATCTTTTCTATGTCTGTCTTGATGTTTCCATTTCATCTTGAATTCTATCAATTTGGAGCTGCTCTTTCTTTCTTTCTTTCTTTCTTTCTTTCTTTCTTTCTTTCTTTCTTTCTAGGCTAGAATTCTAGCTATCTTGTTTATCCTTTTGAATAATCAGCTTTGGAATTCACTGTTTCTTTTTAGTTTTCTTTCTTTCTTTCTTTCTTTTTCTTTCATTTCATTGATCTCTGTTCTAACTTTTGTTATTTCCTTTTTTCTTTTGGGTTTAGGATTCAGCCATTGTTGCCTCTCATGTGCTTTCATGTGCAATATTACAGCATTTATTTGTCCCATTTCTGTTTTATTTATTTTTTATGTGGGCACTTAGTGCTACAAATGTCCCTCTTAGGACTGCTTTTAAAGTAACCCATAGGTTTTGTTGTGTTGCATTGTCTTTTTAATTTAGTTCCAGGAATACTTTTATTTCTTTATTTCCTCCTTGACCCATTCATTATTTAGGAGTGTGTTGTTTAGTCTCCATGTGTAGACAGCAGGGCTTATTCTGGTGTTAATATTGAGTTTTATTAATCTGTGGTCTGATAAAATGCATGGGATTATTTCGATCCTTTTATATTTGTTGAGTTTTTTTTTATTTTTATGTCCCAGGATGTGGTCAATTTTGAAGAATGTTCCATGGGGTGTTGAGTAGAAAGTATATTCTCTGAAGCCGGGCATGATGATGCACACCTTTAATCTTAGCACTTGGGAGGCAGAGGCAGGCGGATCTTTTTGAGTTTAAGGCCAGCTTGGTCTACAGAGTGAATTCCAGCACAGCTGGGGCTACAGGGACAGCCTGTCTCAAAACGACAAGCAAAAAAAAAAAAAAAAAAAAAAAGAAAGAAAGAAAGTATATTCTCTGGTGTTTGGGTGGAATATTTTGTAGATGTCTGTGAGGTCTATTTGGTGTATTATATTGTTCAGTTCAGATGTCTCTCTGTTTGTTCTTTGTCCAGCTGACCTGTCCAAAGTGCTCAGTGGGGAATCGAAATCCCCTACTATTAGTGTGCTGTAATTAATCTGTGTCTTGAGGTCCTGCAGAATTGTGCTTATAAAGTTTGCTGCACCAGAGTTTAGGTTTTATATATTCATGAAATGTGAAATGTTCATGGTTAATTGTTCCTTTGATAAGGATGTAGTGGCCCTCTCTGTCTTTTCTGTTTAGATTTACTTTGAAGTCTATTTTATATGATGTTAGTATAGAAACTCCTGCTTGCTTTTTGGTACTATTTGCTTGGAATATCTTTCCATTCTTTCACCTTAAATTGATGTCTACCCTTGAGGGTGAGATGAGTTTCTTGTAGACAGCTTGTAGACGGGTTCTGTTTCCTAATCCATTCTCACAATCTATGTCTTTTGAGTGGGGTGTTTATACCATTAATGTTTAAGGTTATTATTGAGAGATGATGTATTGCTTCCTTTCACCTTATTTTCTGTTTGCATTCTTGGTTTCAGTTAGTATTTCTGCAGTTATATTGTTATCAATTACTCTCTCTAGCAGCTTGAGGATAGTTGCTCTTTCCTCTGACCTTTGAATTGCTTTGAGTATTTATTTTCTAAAGGGTTGGTTTTCTGGACATGAATTCTTTCATCTTTTTTATGTCATGAAAGATTTTTCTTTCTCCTTCAACTGTAATTGACATTTTTTCTGGGTATAGTAACCTGGGTTGGCTTCTATAGTCGTTTAATACTGGAAATACTTTGGTCCATTTTCTTCTGGTTTTCATGGTTTGCATTGAAGAGTCTTCTGTAATTCTGATGGGTTTCCCTTTATATGTAACTTGTTGTTTTTCTCTTGTGGCCTTCAGTATTTTGTCTTTGTTTTGGGCATCTAATGTTTTACCTATGATATGGCCTGGGGAATTTCTTTTCTGATCTTGTCTATTCAGTATTCTATGTTTCTTGTATTTGTATGGGTTTGTCTTTTTTCAGTTTGGGGAAATTTTATTCTATTATTCTCTTGAAGATCTGATCAATACTGTTGTCCTGGGATTCTTCTCCTTCCTCTATCCCTATGATGCAGAGGTTTGGTCTTTTCATAGTGCCCCACATTTCCTGATGGTTCCATTCTTGTGGTTTTTTTTTTTTATTTTTTTTATAATCTTTACTTGAGCATTCTAGTTCTTCTGTCTTATATTCCTGACTTGATATTCTATTTTCTGCTTCATCTAATCTGTTACTGACGCTTTCTCTCATCATTTCCTGATGAATGGATGTGCATTCTATTTCTCTTTTCATTTCATTCTGTGATTTCATTTTTTTTTCTCCTTCTTGATCCTTGATTCTCCGCTGGGTTTCCTATTTCATTTCAGCCTGGGATCTTTTCAATGTTTCTATTTCCTTCTGACATTCATCCTTCTCTCCCTCTAGTTCCTTCCATAGTCTGTCATTCTCTCCTTTCTATTTTTTATTTGTTCTTTACATTTCTTGATTTCTCTGCATATATCTACGATTGTTCTTTTAAAATCTGTGTCCTGTGTTACCTCTGGTGAGAACCGTTGTTGAAGTCTTATATAGGATTTATAGAATTTGATAGAGATTTATTATTTGCTTTTCCCATGTGTTGATTTTTCATTGTGGCTGTGGAGTGGAAGCTTTGCTTTCCCTTCTGTTACCTTGTGCCCCAGTCTCCACAGCTATTCCTACCAGGATGGCCAGCTCCACTGGGGCTGGGGGAAGAGTAGTTTGGCCTGAGTACTGGCCACCTGGGCACAGTTCCTGCCTCAACTGCAGTGACCAAATAGTAGCTTAGAGATGCACAGAGGTGGCTGAACTCTTATTGTAAGAGCAAGATGTTGAGCTGCTACTGCCTAGCCCCTAGGCACAGTCCCAGCCTCAGCTGCAGCTGATGATGAGTCTCACAGAGGTGCGTGGAGACACTCACCCTCTTATGGGTCCAGGCAGGATGTTCATAATTCACACTATCATTAAAATATTTGAAAAAAATGTATTCTTTGTGACCTGGAAAATCACACGGGCTGGTGTGATATGCTGGAATTCAGTCTTGGAACTCATATGGTAAAAGGAGAAACAAAGTTCTCTGGCTTCCATAGAAGCTCTTTGGTACATGTTTAGCCACACACATACATACACACAAAATAAATTAATTGATGTGTAGATTAGTAACCTCCTCCAACACAGAAAATACATTAATTGACATCTGGAAAAGAATCACGTGGATGAAAGCAAGTCTTGGTTCTGGCAGTCATGATACAGAACTAATAGTGCCAAATTCAGTGATATCCTAATTTCTTCAGGTTCAGTTCATCAACAATACCATTGTGGAACTAAATTCTGTTCTGAGGAAGATTTCACATCTTATTGTTATTTATTCATAATCAACTTGTCCTATTATTATTAATTTGAAAATAAATTATACTGCCTAATTTTGATTGACATGTAGCTGTAATTGTACAACTTGTCCATAAATAAAAATTGGTTTCCAAAAATACATATTTACTAATTTTAATCAGAAATGATATGGGGCCCTCTATACAAAAATTATAATCTCAACATTATTTAATCTTTCACAATATTAAATACACGAGAGGTTTGATTTTCAAAAATTGGAATAGGTAAAATAACATAGAATTCAGATCTAGAATCAATTTTCATAGAATTATATAGAAATTCTATAGAAATTTATATGTTGTGACAAGCTTCTGTAAAGCTTTGATGGAAATAATATATATTTGGACATTATATTATCTAATTTATTATTATTATTACTTGTTTTATATATGTGAGTGCTTTGCCTGTTTGTATATAAGTGCACCATGTGCTTGTAATGATGGCAGACACCAGAACAGATCATTGGATCCCCTGGAATTGCAGTCATGGATGGTTGTTACCTACCATGTGGGTGCTGGAAGCCAAATTCAGGTCCCTTGGTAAATCAGTCTTCTTTATCACTATGTCTTCTCTCCAGACCTCTGTTTATTTTATTCTTATTTTCCTGAAAATACAGCATGTGCAAATCTAAAGTCCAAATTTTAAGTTTTGTCATTACTTCTTTTCAGTATTTTCTTCTTATGATTATTTAAGAGAGATATCTTAGAAATTTCACATTTGCTTTAGTACTTCTCAAAATATCTTGTAGGGACATACATATTTTCCAGCTAAGCAGAAAAACATAGAGTTAAGGAAAACCTTAGAATTAAAGAAAACCCTGATTCAACTCAGGTTTTCTGGGGATTGTGCTTTCATAGAATGGTATTTTTATTCCATTTGACATGCCTGACAGTCATGGAGTCGAGAATTTGCATGAAAATAATATAGCCGGGGCGGGAACCGGGGTCGCAGGGGAGATGCCATAACGCGCCAGGCCAGGTACACAGCTCTACAGCTCTAGGCGTGGTCTGGCGGGGGGCAGCTGGGAGAGGGTCTCGCTCTGAACCCGTCTACTGGGTCCCCGGCCCAGAGGGACCACGCTCGGGTGAGCGGAGGGTGGCTTTTCCCTCTGCTCTGGTCCTGGCTGGACTTGTGGGCGGGAACCGGGGTCGCAGGGGAGAGGCCATAACGCGCCAGGGCAGCAGGTACACAGTTCTACAGCTCTAGGCGTGGTCTGGCGGGGGGCAGCTGGGAGAGGGTCTCGCTCTGAACCCGTCTACGGGGTCCCCGGCCCAGCGGGACCGCGCTCGGGTGAGCGGAGGGTCGCGTTTCCCTCTGCTCTGGTCCCAGCTGGACTTCTGGGTGGGAACCGGGGTCGCAGGGGAGACGCCATAACGCGCCAGGCCAGGTACACAGCTCTACAGCTCTAAGCGTGGTCTGGCGGGGGCAGATGGGAGAGGGTCTCGCTCTGAACCCGTCTACGGGGTCCCCGGCCCAGAGGGACCAGATCAGGCACACGATACCACCCCCCACCCCCCCGCGCCAAGTGAATTGCTAAGAATCCAAGTGGTCTTCCTTTTGGAGAACCTTCAGAACAGAAAGAGAAGACTAACTTAGGCTTCCAACATCCAATATATACAGAAAACTGAAAACCTGAAACCTAGCCAAGTCAATACACCATTAAAAAAAAAAA
>VZQC01007049.1:1222792-1260883 GCA_009823505.1 Rhizomys pruinosus | reverse complement strand
CTTGATTGAACAAACAACCTGTCCACCCCCACTGGATGGTGGGGCTGTAGGTGTTTGGGCACAACAGCCTGCAGATAGGTTTTGCATGAAGGATGCTTGTACTCAGGGATTATCACTTATAGTTAAAAATGAAAAAAAAAAAACTGAGAGAAAGATGCAGGACAGTTATGGCAGAATGCATGATCTGGGATGGGGTGGGGGTGGGGGGGGGAAGGGAAATAAGCCTGAACTGAATTGGAAAAAATGTATGAAATGCACAAAGCATCAATAAAAACTAATTTAAAAAAAAAGAAAATAATATAGCCACCATCCTCTATTTCAAAGGCCAGTCAATACAAATAACAAAGAGACCTGTACAGATTGGGGAGATCTGCAGGATATGACAATTGACCACAGAGATGTGTAGATAGGTAGAGATGGAGAAACTGCAGTGAGAAGATGAGATAAAGGCAGCTTCAGAAGGAAGCTACCTCGAAAAGAGATGCCTTCATTTTCCACCTTATTCTTTCATAGACTTTTTTTACTTTCAGTAGTTCTTATTAAAGTCAGAAGAAACATCTAGTCCAACTATCAGTTCTAATTCTAACTATTTGACAATAATTAGTGAAATTGGACCAATTATTCCTTTCCTCAAGGCCTGTGTTCACTTGACTTCTATGACTGTGTAGCCTCTTAGTCCTTCCTTCCATGCTGAGCTAAATTATCATCCTCCCTAATTTTTCCTGTGGCCATAATCTGTGTGTGCAAGTGATGTCTCTTGCTCTCCTTGATAGATGATATTATCTGGAACCATGTACGTTGAAATGATACTCACAGACTCAACACTTGTTAAATCCAATTCCACCATCTAAATTACACCCTTAGATATTCTCTTGAATGTGAATGAGGTTTGAAAAAATGAACAAGCCCATATCCAAATGTGAATTCCATTCTCCTAGTCAGCTTATGCTCTCTGACTTTCCAAGAATGTTGAAGAACACATCTGTATTGTTACTTGAGTATGCTTAAAGTAATTATTATTTTTGATATTTTTCACATAAAAATTTGTTTAGAAATGTTTTCAGCATTTACATCATTTCCCTACAGCTGTTCTTGTTATGTTAACATCTACTACTGCTGGGCCATGACCATGATTGGACTGTCTTCTTTTCCTGCAGCAACAACTGTGATGTTTCTGGATTGAAATCTGCAATATAACTTCCTTTATGCACAAGGAACCAGTTGGGAGATTGACTCTTCACAGATAACAATTATACTTATTGGGTGAACACAACCAAAAATCAAACCAAGCAACAAACAGGGATCAGCCAAGAAGAAAGGAAGCCGAGTTAAGTGAGAGGAGGCAGGAATAAGTAACCAGGACAAGAATTGTTTCTGGTGTCTGTATCTTTACTCAAACCAGGTTTGTTTGTTTGATCATTTGTTTGTTTTCTTTCCCTAAATTCTGACTTATGTTTTAAGATGAAGGAATCAAGGGCTCTTATATGTCTGCATAAGAAAGGTTCACAGAAGCATAGATCAAAGGAAAAACAGCAACAAGATCTACACTTTACCTTAAGCTTGGATTGACATCTGAGCCATTCATTCAGGGATAAGTTGAAATCAGTCCAAATTGAGAGTGGATCTATCATTCATGGTGAGTAACAGAACACTGAGCCTAATAGGGCTAATTTTCTATAATACAAACACATATTCTTCAAAGAGATATAGGATTATCAGAATCCATTTCTAATGCCTACGTAGACTTAAAAATGCTAAAAATGCTTCAATAAGTAAAGAAACATGTAATGTCATCAAAGATGATCAGTAAATATTCTCTTGTGAAGGAACAGTTACTAGAATTTTATGAAAGAATTACGTGTCTATTTCAATCATGGCCAGTCATGTAAACATATTTTATCAAATAAAAGATATGAATAAATTTTGTTCTATTTTGTATAAAACAGCAACATAGAAATTTGAGAATTGTAAAACTTCTATTAATTGGTTGTTTCTGGATGGGTTTGGTGGCATAAGAATATTGAAAGTTATAAATTAGAAAATGCATCACTGAAAATGATTTACCTTGAATAATATGGAAAAAGGTGGATAAATAATAAAATAAGTGCTATGGATCTGCCAAATGGTAACTGGAATTCCAAAAGGAAAACTAGAAAGTAAAAGAGTTGAGGCAACATAAAAGAGGGGTGGACATTATCAACTTGAAAAATACTGCTTTTATAAATTGAATGCCAGCAAAACCCAAATGGGGATTAAATATTAAAAAAAATCATTCCTGACCACAACTCAAATGTCTCAGAGGAAAGATCAACAGATAATCTTATAATTCCTTTTAACCCCCAATAGCATGTGACATACAGATGTCATAATGTAATAAAAGACCTACTTCATGGAAGTCAGATTTTAAAGTATTGTCATTACCATTTGGGAAGTCTAACAAAGTTGGTCTCTGCACAATTCCTCCCAACTAAGAACCCTCCTTGAAGAGCACTCACAAGACCTTTGGCATCTTCTCTACTGTGTGGGTGGTTACTTTATGATATATGTTCCTACATATAATGAATTTAATAGTACAAGACTGAATTGTTGGTAAGGATGGCTTTCACTTATTAGTAGGACCACAGTGAATGATTCAAAGATTAACTGTAACTTCATTTTTGTTGTGTTGCATTAATTGGCAACTCTGACACATGGCAATTTAGTACCTCTGAGTTCCTAACAAATTGAATCAGACATTAGAGTCATCAACTAATTTCAAAGCCATTTTGAAGAACAAAAAACGGAAGATGATAGAGGACATCTCTCAGATTGCTAGCAGATTCTGCCAGATGTCCTATGCTACTAAGCGATATGAGGAAGTTCTAGCAAATAGAATGCAGGTTTCTCAGGGAATGTTGGAAGAAGGTTCATATAGCATTTTCTCTTTAAAATCTTTTTTTTTTTTGTCTCTGATGCCTTGCTAAGTTTTTGGTATGTCAGAAAACAAATTCAATGGATAAGATTTGAAAAAGCTAGAGAATTTCCCTATAGCTGCATCTTGTAGCCTTAGAACACTAGACAAGAGATGAGGTCACAGTCCCGAGGGCTGAGTATCCCCAAGTGTTTCTGGTACAGATTGTGGTACACGTGGTTAAAACATTAGGAAAAAAATACTGCACAGCCTTCAAGACAGCGTTGCACAGTGACTCCAAAGAGACTATGGATACTCAATTCGAAATGCTCTGAAGGCATTTGGCTAAATGTAATAAGGGAGATCGGTAAGGTGAGAGGCCAGCACATGACTTCAAATTCCTCCCCTGAGTAGACCAACCAGAAAAGAGAACATGATAGGCAAAAACTGTGGCTTCAGCCTGCTTTTAAATTCCTTGATGAAGACAGCTCTCCACCTCTGCCTGCTGGTGCATTGGAGCTTTCTATTTGGCCCCCATCATCATGGAATCTCGTGGCCATATTATGAGGGGCAGAGCCTAGAGGGGCTCTGTGACTTCTCTGTGTGAGCCTTGGGATGGAACTTCCCGAGGCTCACAGAGAGCTCTTCCAACTGTTATGTAGATTTTTCAATATTCTGAAATGAACCAGATTAGGAGTTAAGCAAATTATTTGTTTTCCCAAGAAAGAACCACAAGCTTATGGTTAAAATCCAGTGGTATAGTTAAAGAAAATGTAATCCTTGAATCTTCTTTAAAATGATGTCCAAAATAGAGGGTCTCAGCAATCTTGGCACCAAACTGAAGGAAATATAGTCAATTGTTGGGTATGGGGGCTGAAGCAATTGCAACTCTATCCTATCCTAACAGTGACTCTTTTGGGCCCCTCAGGCCTGCTATCTGGTTTCCATCGCTGAATACATTACATGTCTTCAGGTATTCTCTTGTTGAATGTCTTTAGTCTTTATTGTATTTTTTTGGCAGCTGAAAAGAGAAAAGATATCTCAAATTTAATGATATTAATTATTATAAATTAATTAAGCATATTAAGGTTTTGGACACTAAAACAATGAAAGTTTCTAAGATTGGAAACAGGTGACTTTAAGAATTAATTACTTCAACATAAGTATTCATGATGTGTGCATACAACTTTACCTTAGCATACATTTAATGAGTGGCTATATATGAAGTTATACTGAAAACTTAATTCCTAAACCAAACATTTGTAAACATATTTCCAACCAATAAGTAAAATTTGAAAAATGTTTTGAAGGAATATTATAATCAACATGTAAAGGAATATGTAATGGAAAGTTGAATGTATGTGAACAGTATTTAGTTAATGCATTCCTATATCAAGCGAGGTACCTATCAATGAAGTTGATAGATATATTGTCAGTTGGGGAGAGTCACTATTTGTTTATTTTCTCTGCTTCAAATACTGCATAATGGCCTAGACAAATGAGGTATTTTATCAATGGTAAGAATTTCATAGGCTCTTGTGAGCATAAATAGAGGCATTCTCTGGGGGGAGGGGGAGCATGTCACTGGGGAGTGGTTGAAAACAGACAACTAGAAGAGACACAAGCATTTTCTTTATTGCTTCTGAATTTTTATTTTATGTTATGAACGTTTTTTACCTGCTTATGTTTAAGTGTACCCATAAATGGTTTGCCTATGGAAGGCAGAGGAAAATATCAGACACTGGCACTGGAGTTACAAACAGTTGTTAGCTACCAGGTGGGTCCTGCACACTGCTTTCCATAGGGGTTGCAGAAGTTTGCGATGCCACCAGCAGTGAATGAGTCTTCCCTTTTCCCACAACCTCTCCAGCATTTGTTACCATTTGTCCTCTTGATCTTAGCCAGTCTGAGTGGGGTATTAAGAAATCTTAAAATGGTATTCATTTTCATTTCCCCGAGTAACAACAATGTTGAACAATTTTAAGATGTTTATAAGTCATCTTCATTTCTCCTTTTGAGAATTCTCTGTTCAGGTCTTCAGCTCTTTAACCCATCTTGTAATTGGTTCACATGTTTTCTTAATTCCTTTTTTCAGTTCTTTATGTATTCTGGATATTAAACCTCTGTCACATGTCTTGCTATTGAAAATTTTCTCCCAATCTGTGGGTTTTATCTTCACTAATTTTTTGATGTACATTAGCTTTTTAATTTAACAAACCCCCACTTGTTGATGGTTGACCTTAATTCTGATGTGAATGATATCTGAATTATAAAGTCCTTTCCTACACCTATGTCTTATAGGCTGCTGCCAATGTTTTCTTTTAACAGTTTCAGAGTTTCCAGTTTCACATAGAAGTATTTCACCCATTTGGAGTTAACTTTTGTGTGAGGTGAAAGATAAGGGTGTATTTCTATTCTTCTACACATAAGGATTCAGTATTTCCAGAACCACAGGCTGAAGATGCTACCTTTACTCCCTTGAGTGTTCTTGGCTCCTTTGTTAAATATCAGATGTCTGAAATTGCAATATCTTGGAATATACCTGACCACAGACATTAAAGATCTCTACACTGAAAATTTAAATCTTTAAAAAAAGGATTGGCTTTAAGACTGTATTGCTGAAGACACTGCTTATATGACATGTAGAAAAACATGGAGAAATAAAGATTGTACTGACTTCTGGGATTCTGCTTACTGACTATCTTTCCTAATGCTAGGAGGTGATATGCATGCTACTGGAAAACTAATCATCAACTGTTATCAGCTGTGAAGCCGACAAGCTACAACTGACATGGCAGGATATGTTTCCTTGTGAAGTTGTGGCACAAATGTTATGAAATACCCAACCACTTTCTTGTTGAATTTAATGTCTGCTTGACAAGATAGTCCTGACATTGATAGGAGGCCTAGAAACTTTGGGCTACCCAAGTAACAGGCCATAGTGGAATGCCAGCTATTATTATTATTATTATTATTATTATTATTAATTATTACTATTATGCTAAATGCACATAGTATTAAACTGACTCCTAAAGATTTATTATTGTTGTACCAATAGACTAATGCATCTCTCAACTCTCACCAGATAAGCTTCCTTGTGCAGCAGATGGTGAGTAACTCAAAGACCCACAACTGACAAATGTGCAGAGAACAAGGGCCAACAGAGGAATTATCCCTCCTCTGCCAGCAAAGTCTCACAGGTTTAGAAGAGGATTTAGAAAGAGAAAAGATCCAGAGATGGTTGATGGCCATAATGAAACAGTTTTTCAGAAAGCTGGAAAAACAATCAAATGAATTCACAGCAATGCTGACACCATACAGAAGAACCATGTAAAGTTAAGCTGGGTAAATGCCAGCACAGAAGTAGTGGGTAAGAAGCCACAGCCAAGCTGAGGGGCTGTTGGGAACTGATACCTGTGAGAAATTGAGAGTCGGTTTTCTAAAAAGTGTGACATTGGACAGGCTAGACAGGATTCATTGTAGTGTGGACACACCACACTGAAGGGCACTTGGGGACTCAAATTTGACTTGATAGACCTTAGAGTATATATTAATGTCCTTGAATTTTGACAGGGGTTTATAACCCCTTATAGGAAGATGGTGTATATAGAGGAAGGAATTAAAATTTGATTAAAATATATTGTATGAAATTTGTAAAATGTCAATATAATGATATAAAAACTTCATATAGTATAAAAAAGAAAAAATCTTTAAAAAAATATTCTTCTCTACCTTTACTTCCTCCATCAATCCCAATCTACTTGATGTTTCTTCTTTCCTCTTAATAATTATTTGACACAGAAGTGAAATCAAATCCAGGAAAAACTTTACTTAATGACAACTTATTTCCATGCAGATTAGTTAGTCTACATTATGAAATTCTGCTCTTACTTTGGGTAACTGTGTACAATCTACAACAAAGTAAATAAAATGATCTCCATAAACACATACAGAAGTTTTAATGTGAATTGTCATGTAAATCCAACAGTAAGTTTTTATTTAACTCAATACTAAGACATTTTAGTATCTGTTCTTGTAGGTTCTCTTACCTGAGTAGTTAAAGGTGTTTTAAGTATCTCATACTGGGATTTGACTCAAATACTATATGAATATATCGTTGCAAAAGTTTTGAAAAATAAAGCATATTTATAATAATCTGTCAAATAAAGTACTTATTTGGAGAACCCAATATTTAACTTCTAATTTTTTTTGTCTTTTTGAGACAGGGTCTCCCTGTAGCCCCAGCTGTCCTGGAACTCACTCTGTAGACCAGGCTGGCCTCGAACTCACAAAGATCCACCTGCTTCTACCTCCTGAGTGCTAGGCTTAAAGGCATGTGCAACCACGCCAGACTTTAACTTCTAAATTTTAAATAAATAAACTATTAAGTAATTCTAAAGGATGCAACTTTTTCCTCATTATTTCCAGAACATAAGATTAAAGGTTATCTTATAAGACTTTTAAAATCATACATTTGTAATCTAAATACAGTATACAGAAACTTAGCTTAATAATTTGCACATACATTTATTTATTTCTATTTTATAACAGGGCCTCACTATGTAATTCTGGAATATATGGAAGATATCCCTCTGCCTCCTGTGTACTGGGATTAAAGGCATGTGCCACAGCACCTAGTCAGCTGTACAAGGATCAGGTTGGCAACCAAAAGACGAGAATTATACTGCTTATATTGCTTGTGTGTGTGTGTGTGTGTGTGTGTGTGTGTGTGTATGTGTGTGTGTGTGTGTGTGTGTGTGTGACTGTGGGTTTCTTCATTAAGATGACATCTTATCAGCATAATTCTGTAGCTCTACAGAATTTTTGAATTATTATAACAAATGTGAGTAGATGCAGAGATTTGGATAGTAGAAAATTCAACTTAAAATAGCCATCATGCTATAGGAGTATGCCTAGGTGTTACTTTGCTAATTAGTATCTTGGAGGAAACATCATAAAGTGTACTTTAGGGTCCCCCACATGTTCTCTTTCTATTGCACTGACTCATAGCATAGCCCTTAATAAGATACTTAAAAATCTTTGAAGGAAATACTTATATAGTCATCGTTTGTATATGTGTATTTGCTGTTAGTTCCATATCAGAATAATAATTTCCCTAGTAGCCAATTGCACCATCACCTTAGTTACAATCAGCAAATAGAATTATTTACATTTGTCTTCAGAACAATATGAGAAATAAGATGTTTTCCAATCCAAATGTTGTTTCATAAGACTGTATGAAAACTAGTTAGACTGATACAAATAAAAAGGAAACGTGTTAAAGGAATTGTGCTTCAAGCGAACAGCAGCGATCTGGATGGTGGCTATCTATGAATTTTAAAGGAAGTGAACAAGAAAACCAGTGAACCTTTAACTGACATTTTTAAAAGTTCACTAGACTTGGGAGAGATTCTGGAGGATTTGAAAGCAGCAAACATGACTATGTTATTTCAAAAGGGTCAAGATAGAAGCAAAAACATATTATGAGGGCAGGAAGTTGAGAAAGTCTTCCTAACTGAACCAGCATGCCAAAAGAACAGCAGAAAAATAGAGCTCTTTCAACTTCAGTCAATCAGCTCCAAGACTCCTATTGAATGAAGCATTTAAATAATTCAAACAGCACACATTAAAACACATGTGTCTGATGTGAAGTCAAGTTTGACATTGAAAAAGGTCTTGAATAGTAGAAACAGCAAAGACATCGAAAATAAAATATATCAGAAATGCTCTGAGAAAATGGGAAAGGATGTAAGATACATACATACATTTATGTCTCTCTGAGCCTGTTCTTTATTAATATATTCCCCCTCCTTCCCTTCCTCCTGCTATCTCTGCCCTCCTTTCTCCCTCTCTCTAGCTCCTTCTCCCATACATTTTTGATAAGGCAGTGAAGATGGAACCCAGGGCTTTTTGCATGCCCAGAAGCACTGCACGAACTAAGGTACATCCTCAGAACCCCATAAGTTTTTGTATGTACTTTTTGGGAAAGTGTCTTATGTAGCCTAGTCTGTTCCTAAATTTCTAATCCTCTTGCCTCAGCCACCCCAATCCTGGGACAACAGGTGTGAGCTCCCAAACATGGCTCCCATCTTCTTTCAAAGGATGAAGCTGCTGCTTCTTTATTGCAATTCTAACCAGAACTTGTGTGTTATTTTCCTTGGTCAGCTCCACTGACCTCTCTCCCTGCCTTCATCCTGACTCTCTGCTTCTCTTACAGCATTCTTTCTGATGGGATTTCCTTCCTTCTTGTCCATCTTTGTTTGAGTGTTGCCTGCCAAATGAGACCCCATCTGGCCAGGCTGTTTACGTCCGATAAACCCCATCTCTTTCACGGTCCTCCTTCCGTGGCCTCTAATGGTGTTTATCTCTTTACATAGTGGATCATTTACTTATATGTGAAACTGGTTTTATGGCATTTTATACAGCTAAAAAAATATTCTCCCAATGTTTGGGATCGTTTTTCTTCTGGACAGATTTGATTTATGCAAAGTATATAAAATTATTCCTGATACAAAAAGTTAATTAATGAGTATTTTTTGGGTGAATTAAGCAATATGATTTCAAAATATGTTATCTTACATTTCAGGAATAATATCATTTTTCAACAAAAAACATTTTATTTTCTTTATGTGATTAAAAAGAAAGTAATAGATTGGCCCACCTGCCTTCCACTCTAAGGTTCATTTATGGTAACTTGGAAGATACATAATCAATAAAAAGTAAATACACATATATTCTTAACATAGAAAGGCACGTGCAAAGGTTCCATCCTAAGCAGTGGAAAAGTGAAGAATAAAACATCTAAATTAAAAGAGAAAAGCAAGTGACCAAATTATTACTAGAATATCTGTCTCCACTATTTGAATATAAGGATAATAACAGTGAACTATAGGCTTTCTATAAATATGCACAAAGTTTTTTGTGCATAGTAAGAAATTACATGTGTCTAGAGATGAGACAGATTTGGGGTTTTCTCTCACATCTATGACCTCTCCAGCCATGTGTATTTGGCTATGTTTATAGTACCACATGAGTTTTCTCCCACTGAATAGCTATTGATTGCCCCAAGATATCAGTGTCACTAATACACCAGTGTCATTCACTGGGCTGGTCAGTGATGTGTGTATTAGGCCTTGATGTTCTTCCTTAGCAGCTTACATAGTGCTCTCCAAAGCTATGAAAGCTAGACTTTGGGGGAGGTGCTTCCAGATCAGTTCTAGATCCATTGCTACAAAGTATGTCCTGTCCAAATATGTCCTGTCTTCAGCACTAGGGTCTTACCTTCAAGTCTGGGAGGTGATCAAGGGATTTAGCAATAGCCTGTGTAATTTTGGGTGTCTCTTGCACTACCCTGGCCAACAATTCAAAGGGAGATTTCTCTGTGTCTAGCACTGTTTCTTGTTATGCAGCCTTCAGCTAGGCCCATGGATTCATGTAAAAATACTGTATGTGTAATTTGTCATTGGGTTGTTGGACTAATATGATTCCCTCTGTTGTTATACACTAGCTGAGCATTATTTATCTCTCCCCTCCCTTTCTATTTCTAACCCTTTCTCTATTCCCTCCCCATTTAAAGTTTCCTCACTCATCAAAGAAGCTTCTTTTTGTACCAATTGGAGAGTATTTGACCAGTACAACAATTGGTCACCTACAGACATTGTATGTGAATTTCCCAAGCCTAAGTGGCACATCTACAATGCAACATCTACTACTAAATCTCAGAACGTAGAACAAAGTGTAAAGAGGACACTAATGAATTTCTCAGTACTTTAATGAAGCTCACTCATGCAACAGAGGACCAAGAACATAAAAGATCATAAATGGCCAAAGCACAGAGAGTAAGGATTAAATTCTACCCACCCAGGACTCAATGACCTTTGCAGAAGAAGGGGCAGAAAGATTATAAGAGACAGGAAGGAGGTGCATGTCCATGTGGAAATAGAGTCCTACAAGCTCATGGTACCTTGGTCACATGCATCTAACAGCGAAAATACAAGCATGCACAAGACCTATGCAAACTCAAGCCCAGCACAGAAATGCGGAACTGGTCAAGAAGCCCCAGTCTCATTCAAAGAATTATTGGCAGCTGATTACTGCTCAGAGAAGAAGAGGTGATCTTCTTAAAGGGAAGGACCGGAAATGGCCTGATTTTCACTGATGAATGTCTGGGGACACAAACTTGACATGGTAGGTTTAAACGCAAAAGACAGAATGCATGAATTCAAGTTTGGGGTGGGAGTATGGGAGAGTGCCAATAGAGACGAGGGTGATTAAGGTGTTCTGTACATAATACATGAAAATTCAATAAAAATTTATGGAAAATATGCACAAGATACCTATAGGCATGGGAATAACTTTGTGCTATCATACTAAAGTTCAGTATTTATAGCTACTTCAGAATATTCCATGAGGAAGAATATGAGAATGATGAGGCATGTAATCGAGATGCTTTGGACAAGCTTCAGAGGCAAGTCTGAACAAACAGGTTAAAAGCTACTTAAAAAATTAATTATGGTTGGGTGTGGTGGTTCATGCCTTTAATCCTAGCACTCGGGAGGCAGAGGCAGGTGGATCTTTGTGAATTCAAGGCCAGCTTGGTCTACAGAGGGAGTTCCAGGACAGCTGGGGCTACAGGGTAACCCTGTCTCGAAAAGAACAACAACAACAACAAAAGCTACTTAAGTGGAAAAACAACAGTCATTTCTAAGTTAACACTAAGAATTCTTAACTTCTTTGATTGCTGTTGGATCATTGGAAAGTGATAATCATTTCATAAAATGTAGTGAAAATGATTAGGGAGAGAAAGAGAAGCAACTTTGAGAGAGAGAAAGAGAGAGAGAGAGAGAGAGAGAGAGAGAGAGAGAGAGGTGTATTTGTCTCCATATTCATGTCTGTACAGTATACCCTTGCTTGGGGAGGTGGGACAGAGACTGATGTCTGCTGTCTTCCATGGTCATTGCCCACCTTATTTTCTGGGGCATTGAACCTGGAGCTTGCCAATAGGCTACTCTGGATGGGCAGCAGATGCCAGGTATGTTCCTGTCTCCACCTCTCTAATGCTGGGATTACAGGCAAATTTAGTTCTTCTTTGCTTTTTATCCAAGCCATACTTGAGAAGCAAGTGTTTTATCCACTGAAGCATTTTCCCATTATATTCTAGACAAGGAAAGAGTGGGTTAGGTGCTGAATTTATTCTTAAGTTCTTAGACCATTTCCCTACCATATACATGACCCTGGGTTCAATAACATGAACTGGAAATTTTTCATTTAATTTTTATTTTAAGTTGAACTTTATAACACACATAGCATCAAAATAACATAAATGAAACTTGTGATACTGAAAATGCATCAAAATACAGTGATACTTTAACATGGAAATGAACTGTAAATTTTAAAAATAAATAAAACGTGATTTTTTTATGAAAATCAAAGAATAGAGAATAATTTTGATTTTCAAATATTTAGCTTTTTTAATTTAACAAAAACTTTAATATAACAGATAAACAGGAAGTAGATTTTGTAGGTCTAGGATTGAATTTTAGAAGCTTCTAAAATTGATACGTTCCAATACAACACTAACTGTCAAATGATATTGCTACTATTTTTTGGTTCTCTCTAGTATAAATAATTCCATAAAATTGGAGAAAAGAAAAAGAGGGGGATGAAGAGGAGGAGGAGGAGGAGGAGGAGGAGGAGGAAAGAAACCACATAAGGAAACAAAAAGAGAGAGAGAGAGAGAGAGAGAGAGAGAGAGAGAGAGATCATTAAAACAAAATTGAGTCAGTGGAGCCCAGACACAAGATGAAAAGCACTCTGCTGTGCTATCAGCTTTTATCATTTTCTGGAAAAGTCAAGCACTTTCCTTCATATGAGCTAAATATTTTGTAATAATACCTTTAAATAAGGAATTCAATGATGCTTTGGAGGCAGAATTTTCTATATAAAGCATAGGTAATTAGGGCCTCAGGTTACATATGAGCATCTAATGGCCCAATTAGTCCTTCAGGGAAGCTCGTGCTATTCCATTGTTTCCTCCGCAGTGTTTCCAATTTTAATGTAGCCTTGCTATTTAGAAAGCTCGCTTTATACTTTGACTGATTCACTTTGAAAACTAATGAACTTAGGAATCTAGTTCATATATTCATCCACACAGATGTGTACACATACACACATAGGACACGAAAACAAGATCAATACAGTGGCTTCTGACAGAGACTATCTCCTTGATTTAAGCTTTAGTCAATTATCTAAGCTATTTTCATGCCTAGGGGCCATCCTTGCTAGACACAGACATACTTAGAAATCTTTGCAAGAATACTGTCAAATCATTTTACACAGAATCCCTTAATTATAAAGGATTCATAGTATCAAATTTAATTTCTCATCCTCTATAATTCACCAAGTAATATCCATTGGGCTGTCTTGAGTAAGAATTCTGTTTGATCAAACTAGTGATAATATCCTGTACTCTGGATTTCCCTCTTCCTTTCTTTCTATCCATATGCCCTCCCAAGTCTGTATCTTTGTTATACATCCTGGTCTGAAACTAGTCTTTTCTGGGGCGTGTGTGTGTGTGTGTGTGTGTGTGTGTGTGTGTGTGTGCGTGTGTGTAGCAAACCCACCTTGCCCATGCTATGTAAATGCTCTAACACTGAGCTCAGTTATTCATTGATGTAAGATATTAGGAAAGGCAGTCTTATCTCATTCACATAGGAATGGAGGGGATGTTGGAAAACTGCCTTAAAACAAACAAACAAACAAACATGAATCCCCTCCTGCGCTAGACTTAACACCTGCTCTGGAAATAATCCTTCCCTGTTTTGGACTCATCCTCACTGTTTTTCTTAGCTTAAGCATCGATGAGGCTGAAGCACCCAACTTTCAGTGTTTCACAAGTAAGGGAGATGTAGGACCTTTCTAATGAACCAAGGAGGGATACTCATAGAACAATTGTCCTGGATAGGTTGGCTATGAGGATGGAGAGCTGTGAAGGGCACCCCTGCGTGATGGAGGTGCACCGTTAGAGCTGGGCTTCTGTCCTTCTCTGTGAGAAAATCACAAGAATATGTTATCACTGCGTTTTTCCTTGATGACCCTGCTACCAAGACACAAAGGGGAGGATTGTTTGGATTTCTGTTCTTTGAGACTACCATAGTGATAATCTGTTCTAGTCTGCATGAAGTTGAATTTAGAGTCTTTCTCTGACATTGGTACCCAGAGCTGCATGGTTTTCAAATGTGTTCTGGTTTTACTACATCTGGTTCATTTCATCCATATGACTACTGTAGATTAACAATGAAGAGCCGACAGGTCTTAAGAACTGCCCCATTATATTTGTTTCTTTTTACCTCTTCTTTAGTTCTAACATTGTCTGAAAGGGAGATAGGTTCTGATACCCTAACAGGGTTCCTATATACTCATTATATGGCCAAGAAAATTATTGGCATATAATTCAACCTGTTAAAGTTTTAACTTTGTTTTAATTTGTATTATACAATAGCTTTTCACTTGAAAATCAAAACTACTTTAACATTTTAAATTGTCATGACATTTATTACGAGTATTTTTCTCATCAACATATTTGATAAGACATAATTATTCTTCTTTATATTCAACACTATGAACTGCCTGAGATAGTCATGTTTGTTTGAAATGCAATTCAGAGAAATGCTTGAGTGTGTTTATTCTCTTTGGTACCCAAGAGCTGTGTATTCAAACATCTGACTTAGTAAATGACGACATTGTGAATGCAATAACTACCTTTTTATAAACATACCTGTTTACCCCAATATAATTTTGATGGCACTTAAAAAAATAAATAATTTATAACAAAATAGGTATTTATATTGATAAATTGTTTTATAGAAAATATGTTGACTCATCCAACGGCGGGAAATCACTGCTTCTGCCTTGTGACGCTCTGGTCTCGACGGCCCGGCAGGATCTCTGGCCACTCTTGCTTGTGCCTTTTACACCTTCTTGGTGCAGATTATTCTGTGGGGAACCGCCTCCTATTTTCTCACTGGCCAAAATGGCTCTTTCTGGGTGTTCCCTTTACCTGCCCTGTATCACTTCCTTTTACAGTTCTAAACCAAGTCTGCAGCTGGAGTCACCAAGATGGCCTGGTTTGGATGCAGAGGCTGTCCGTGGAGCCTGCCACCATTCTTGACAGTGCAGGCCCCAGTTATTCACTTCCACGGATCAGCAAAGGCCTTTCCACTGGTGGTTGAAGGTGACCACCTTGACTTGAGGCATTCACACAGAGAATGCGTCTCAAACGGCAACCTTTTCCACAGCTGTCCTTCTAGGAAAACCAGAATGCTTTCAGTTGCTTGCTTGGTCTAGAATGTACATGTCTCTTTGCCTGAATAAGCCATATACATGATTTTTTGGTCTTTTCGAGACAGGGTCTCCCTGTAGCCCCAGGTGTCCTGGAATTCACTCTGTAGACCAGGCTGGCCTTGAACTCACAAAGATCCGCCTGCTTCTGCCTCCCAAGTGCTAGGATTAAAGGCGTGCGCCACCACGCCGGCATAATATACATGATCTTAAACAAAGTTTAAAATTGGCCACATCATCTCAAGGAACCTACTTAGGATCTCCCTCTGACAAAACTGAGCAGAAGACAAAAAATAAAAAAAGATCCCCAGTGATGAATCCCACACCATTTTTGCTTCTCAGGTCAGATGACTGCTCATCTTCCAGGAGGGCTGACTCTTAGGCTCTGTATCTGGTTGCACTGTCAGATGAGTGGCCCCCATGAGAGGTCAGACCTGTGGCTCTGAAAACAAACACCACACTAAAGGGATGAAACAACCCAACGAGGGCTCTAGCTGCCTCCTCTTCTTCCCCTCCCCTCCTTCTCTTCCTAGTATTTATTTTAAGCACCTCTTCAATGCGATTTTTTTTTACCCTCTACTTATTGCACTGTTGTGACTTGTTGGCCATTATTTGATTTTTGTATGGAGAAAAAAGCTTTGTTATAGAAATCAGTATACTATTTTTTTTTAAATCTGGAGAGAAGATATTATGGTGACTGAAAATATGGTCAGGTGTCAAATATAAATGTATAAATGCCTTCTTGCTGTGTGTCCTGTCAGACTTAGTACATTTATTTTATATTTACTGGCAATATTGAAGATTTCTTTTTGTTTATATAAACTTTAATTTCTATCAAGGCGTCATGGGTTTTTAAAATTAGTATTTCATTACAAATGTCTCAATTTTGGTTAACTAATTTTTGCCAGAACCATTATTGATCAAACAAATAAATTTTAAAAAAGAAAATATGTTGACATAAAATAGAAAAATGCATATTTTATAATTTAATATTATTACTATTTTGGAAAAAAAATACAAGTCTTGTCTTCTACCTTCTTTGTACAAGGACTCCTTGTCTGTTTCTTTCTAAAGTGACTTTCCACGAGACGAAGGCATTGTGTTCTATTTGTGTTTAAGCAAATACTGTTGTTCTCTTTAAGACCTGGTTCATTTCATCTAGATAACTACTGTAGTTAAAAAAGGAGTCCCTCTCCTAGTCCCCTATGCCCTGCCATTTCCTTTAGAATAGGCCACCCTTTGACTGGATCAGAAATGCATGCAGATTTTACAACTCTAATCAGAAGGCAAGCAGACAATCCTAGTGCACAATAGACATGACTGTGAAAGCCCTGAGTTTAGGTAAATAAGGTGGTAATTGAGGGAACCAATCTGGGATCTGATAAACTTGATTTTTGTGATGTCAAGAATAGCAGGAAAGTCAATGGTGGAAAGGAAATCGAGTTTGTCTTGTAGAAGATAATCTCTGCTTCCATTTTTACATCTAAGTAAGTTCAGCTCTTCAATAAGAAACACAGAAGGATTGCAGATAATGCTTTAAGAAAAGGCCTGTTGGCTATTTAAATAAAGCCACATCTTTTTAAGAAGCTTGCACGACACAGGGAGAATCAAAGTAACTACTCCTTTACGTGAAGAATCTATTCACTCATCTTCCTATCCACTCCAGACATTCCCAAGCACTCCCAAGTCCACAGTAGCACACTACATGGAATTCAGCTTTCTTCCTTCTGTTAACTTTTTAAGGACTTTTCTACCCACCATATTGCATGAATTAAAAATAGCAGTTTGTTCCTTTATTTTCCACAACCAAAAGCAAAGTGATACATTCAAAGGTGGTTATAGAGATTTTCCAAGGAAAATGCATGCAGTTTTTTTTTTAAATTATGCTGTGCTTTAGATGTAGGTCAATAATCATTTGATTGAACATAAAAAAAAATAAATATCTGCAAGTTTTCTCAAAGTTTTTTTTCTCTTTCTCTCAAGTATGGGCCTTATGTAAAGATATTACGTGAAAATATATTTTATAATTATCGCCATGTAAGTCAGAGGCCGTTGAGAGAGGCCTTTTACTTTCATCGGCATGCCCATTGTGATAAGTAGCTAGTGCTCTTAGGAATTACCATCCACAATCTAATATGAACTACTGAAATCTAGGATTGAAACCTTATTTGGAAAATATATTTATAAATGACTCTTGAGGATGAGGATATCATGCTAAATTATGATGAAAGACCCAAACAAGCAGGTTTCCCCTAGGTACTGATGCACAAGCCTGAAGAACAGTATATAAAGAACCATAGTGGCCCTGCTCAGGCCCTGAAAAGCATGGTAAGCTAAGTGCCCAACTCCATATGGATGAGCTCAGGCCTTGAAAGAATAGTGAGTGGCAACCGTGATGCCAGCTACTACAAGTTCAGGAAATTTACCAAATAAGTATGGACAGAGGGCTGTTATCCTTTATTGTAGTTAAGAGTTGAACTAAGGGACACTTTAATCCAAACCTTTAAGACATACACACACACACACACACACACACACACATGCACACACACAAACTTGAATATATATATATATTTTTGAATATATTATATATATTTTTGAATATATATATATATTTTGAATATATATATATATATATATATATATATATATATATATATATCCTCAAATCTTATAATCTGGTTAATTGAATTTTGGGTAAATGTGCTTCTGGGAAGTACATTCCACTTTCTCCTGGGAAGATACAAGGGAGGAACTAACATGGAGAGAATAAATATTAGCCCCAGTCTGTTAGAACTGTTAGAACTGGGCCTTTATAGCTTTAGCTCTTCTTGTCTTTTTCTGAAGATAGTATTATTTTTTATGCTTTTATTCATGTTTTGTGTATTTCAGAGATAATTTCTCAGTTCAGTTTAGACATATTCCCCTTCCGCTTCCCCCCACCTCACCCCAGATAATGCACTCTGCCATAACTGTCCTTCCTCTTTCTCTCAGTCTTTTTCATTTATGCTTAGGAATTCACATTTTTCCATTAATTTTATATTACTCTAAAACATGAAAACATACTCTCTGCCCATATACAGTAATTACAGAGTCTGAAAATAAGTGGTGGGTGGATTCTAGAGACCCTTGAGAGATTTACATTATAACAACATGGTTGCTTTCAGATAAACAGAAATACAAGAATAATGTTGTTCAGCTTTCCTTTCATCTGGAGGATACACCAAACCCCCCAGATGAAGATAGTATTCTTACATTCTTGCTTGCTCTAATTAAACTCTTGACTGCTTGGTCTACTACTTTGTCTTGTGTGGTGTCTTTCGTTTCAGGTGCAAAGAACCAAGACTGCTGCTGGGATTGAGGTGAGAGGAAACTTCAGGGCTGCCCATAACATGATGAAGCAGAGATTGAAATAGGTTAGGTGTACAGAGAAGGGGTGTGAAGACAGACATTGAGTGGTGTAATCAAATTGTGAGCCATGAGACACTAAGATAAGGCGAAGGCCAGGAATCTCAGTAGCCAAGGAGCTTAAACCTGTAGCAACTGCTCAGCAACACAGTCAGAGGTGCACAGAAACTCTGATAAGGATTTGGGAACCTGTGAGGGAATATATTCTGGGCTTCTCTCTGTTGCTTTCTTTTCTCTCTTTCTTTGCTTCTTTGTTTCTTTCTTCCTTCCTTTTTTTTTCTTGTTTCTATTTCTTTCTTTTCTTCTCTTTTCTTTATTCTGTGAGAAAGGGTCTCTTTTCCACCTCAAGATGTACTTCATCTGAGGCTAACTTTGAATTTCTGATCCCTCTGCTTCCTCTTCCTCTCAAGAACTGAGATTATAGGCATGTTCCACAATGGCCTGTGCATGCAGTGTAGAGATCAATATTCAGTATATTATGGCATGCCTGCCAGGTAAAGATTCTATCAGGTGAGTTACGTCCTTGGTACAAACACTGAGGCTTCCCTAATTTGTTCCACATCTCAAACATGTTCATGTCATCATAAAGCCAGTTTCCATGTCCAAAAGCTTGTTTATGTTGTCTCACTCTTAGAGTAAAAATATTTGAGAAACATTTTTAGGGTCCTTTTATTTTTTAATTTCAAAATAGATTAAAGTTTGAGAATGAATTATTAAAATTTAGTTTGTGCTCCGAAGCAGATCACTTCTGAAAAATAGGATTTGGCAGGTCACATTAAATAGTTGTCACATTTACCAGAAATAAATCTTGAGGGAAAAACAACATGAATAATAGTAATACGAGCATAACAGAATTTACTATTTGTCCTTATCTTGTGTATATCCTATATTATTTTTTAAGTTGATATGTTTAATGTAGTATAGCGTCCGACACTGAACTATCTTGTGGCCAATTATTAAACAAAAATGTAACAAATTTTTAGGAACAATTTTTTTATACTAAGAATCCTACTAAAGATACAATTCATCAGTATACTTTTACTAAAGTGTTAATGTGATTCTTATAGATATTATACATAAGCTTTTATTAAAAATTCTAGTGGAAGTTTGGCTTGTCAGTATAAAGTTAAAAAAAATAGGATCTAAAGTACAATTATAACTAACTTCCTAGGTGTATGATAACATTCTTACCTGATAGAGAAATTGTGTATTTTGAAGGGAAGCAAACTCTCAAAGAACTAATGCCCAGAGGTAAAATGTTGGCAGGAGGGAGCAGGTCTGGGTAGGAGATGAATTCAATGTACTGATGTATCTGAGGGCCCTGAAGTAGTTAGTACTTGATTCAAGGCAGAAGTGGAGCTTCTCCACTCTTCATCTCCAAGGAAAGATGAATGGGCTTTCATAACAGACCTTGCTGTGACAATGGGAATAAATGACCATGATCCCTGAGCTCTTTCAAGGAGACCAGAGACTCAATATATGCAAAGCCTTTTATTTTATCATTGAAAGTACAGCCTTGGATTATTACTGACAGCCCAGGTGCAGTTAAAGTAAAGGTCACACACACTATTGACAATAATAAATTTTAAAATTTGGTATCTTTTTGCTGAGGTCCCTGCCAAGTCATTTATCAAGGAACAGTACTTTGCTTTTCCTTAGTCTAGCTTAACACAACTCAGGTAATTTCTAGACTATTTCTGAATGAAAACAACAAAAACAACTTGTAAATTTAAATTTTTCTAACAAAAGGGTATTGTCAAGTAAGTTCATCAAATATGTTTGATATTAGAATAATGTGACTGAAATAATATACCTTTGTGTTTCTATAAAGGTTAGCACACACACACACACACACACACACACACACACATATATATATATATTTACCTATTTATATATTTACCTATCTTGGAGATAATAAACTTTCCAATTGTCTAAGGAATAAACATAGACTATTTGTTTCAATGTATAAATTAAACTACCCCCTACCAAAAATTAACTTTCTGCAATAGCATATTTAATGAAATAAACGAAAAGTGATGTATACAATCATCCTTAATCACACGCTTGTTCACAGATATCACATGATTCCACATATGCATTCCTTCCCTGACACTTACTGACTGGTGGCCCCCACAGGTACAATGCATATAGGTGTTGACTCACATGGTTTGAGATTTAGACCTTGTGATGGTTAATCCTGGGTGTCAACTTGACTGGACTAAGGGACAAATAAGAGAAAAAGGGTCTTCTGATTGGACCGCCTCAACCTGGATGGCCCACCCCAAATGTGGGCATTACCTTCTGCCAGCAGGCAGTATTTAAGGCCACGGCAAAAGGAGCTGGTTCCTTCTTTTCTCCTGGTTCCTCTTTTCTCTCTCATCTGGTGAGCTTGCCTTGCTATTGTGATCAACCTTTCGGATCCCAGCGTGTACTGAGCCCAGCAGATCTCCTGGAATCCATTCGGGCCTTCAGCACTAGATTGGGACTACTGAGACATCCAGCCTTGCGGACTGAGCAATTCCCTGGATTCTCTTGGCCTTTCCAGTGTGGTGCAGCTACTGTTGGACTCCTTGAACTCTGTCACGTGAGCAAATCAATAAATTGTATATAGCTATATATATATTCGTCCTGTTACTTCCTGTTTCTTTAGAGAACCCTGACTAATACAGACCTGGACATGATATGCTGCACCAGAGCCTGGGATCCTTCTGGAACCTTGTTATCTAGAAAGATCCTTTGAGAACAGCAGTACTAAAAGCCATGAAAGCTTCGCTAGGGTTCATAGTTCACACAGCTCTGTGGGCTAATGTTTGTGAATATAGCTAACCCTTCCTAGTATGCATCTGACACTGTGAACATATATGGCTCCCCTGACTTGAGTGGTTCATTATATAATATCAAATTCAAGGGCTGGTGAGATGGCCCAGCGGTTAAGAGCACTGACTTCTCTTACAGAGGACCTGGGTTCAATTCCCAGTACCCACATGGTGGCTAAGAACCGTCTTTAACTCCAGTTCTGGGGGAATCTAACACCCTTTTCTGATCTCCACAGCATTGCATGACACAGGTGCACCAACCTACATGCAGACAGTACATTCATACACATAAAAATAATAAACAAAAAATTAAAAAATATAAATCAAATTTATTACTCTTCAGATTGAAATGATTAGCTCACATTTCTATTTACCAATATACTGAAACAACTATACACCAATAATCTATAAGGTAATTGGCACCCTGACATTTACCTCGAATGACAAAAATGAGGAAGTAATTGTGTCCTTAATATAATCTGTGATAAACACAGAAGTTACTACTTTTACTTCTTCAGTATTTCAGATTTTTAGAATGCAATAGGAATGTTATAATTATTGATAATATTCCAAAGCAGAAAGAATGTATTGATCAAATTATACTTTTGAATAGTAGGAGAGGTTATGAGCCTTGGTACATTTTTAAAGACTTGATTGATTTGATACAATTTTGTTTCTAAACAAAAAGACCATAAGTATAGCAGGCAGTAACATCGACAAAAAAATTCAAAATAAGTGATAATTATCAATGAATAATGTACCTGAATTGAGAGGCTTACACACCAAGAATCATCTCAGTTATTTATATATTTGATATCAAAATCTCTTACTTCTTGCATTTATTTTTAAGTGTTTGAAGTATAAAGGGTGGTGCATAGTCTACAGTGATAGAAATTGAAAAATCAGGTTTTTAAAGGAGAGGCAGAATCCTAGACCATGGGCATTGATTTACCAGGGAATTTGTCACCAGATCTTAGAGTTTGAAAACTTGGGTATTTGCTTCATCATTTACATTGCATTATTTTTAGCTTAGAACTAGCATTTCAGAGCTGAGCATGGTGGCTCCTACCTTAATCCCAGTAGTCATAAAGAAGAGAAGGGTGGACCTCTGAGAGAGCTGGAGAGCCTGGTCTACTTAGGGAATTTCACAGCAGCTAGAGATAATGCAAACAAAATGCCCTAGAGGGTAGAAGAGCTGTTGCAAACTGATTTTAACAGGCCTGGTACTGGACAAACTCGTCTTTTGGTTTGGTCAGCCCTGCGAACATCACTTTCTTTGGCATAGTGAGAGGAGCTCCTCCTAACCTCATTGTGAGCTTTGAATGGCAGGCAATCTTCACAGTGCTTATACTTCCCATTACCACCGAAGCTATTTGTATTAGCATTATAATTCCATTTGTCAGTGAAATGATTTATCATTCACTGAAAGTACAGGTATTTTTTCCCTAAATGTAACCAGAAAACTGCAACTGAATGCATTTAAGTATTCAAATTTATATTTTACTTTACTGCATAACCTACTTCCCTTCTTATACTTTTCATGTAAATGGGCTCTGCTCCTTTTCTAAGGGCTAATACTTCCTTCAGATAATTAAGATGATATAAATAAGACCAAGACTCTTATCTATAAAGTATTCATGTAGTAAGATCTGGTGAACCAAATGAAGCCACACTCAAAAAATTAAAGTTTGAATAAGAAATGTCTATTAGCTAAGTTACTCATCCTATAAATCCATGTCAAATATTAGAAAGACTTTACATGATTACAGAAATCAATTACTTTTGGATAATAAAGAGATGGTAGTCCTACATTTTTATTCACAGTATATCTCAAAACATATTTTTTCATATATAGTAATGTTGGGCTCAATAGTAATAATAATAATAATAATAATAATAATAATAATATTAGTGACATGGTATTTATTTAGAAACTATTATGACTTAAATATTCCAGATAATTCTCACTATAAGTCTGTGAGCTGAGTTCCACTGTTCCATTTTTTAAGACTAAAAACGTTCAGTGTTCTGTCCAAAGCTCACAACTCTATTCAAGTTTTCATCAAAATTTATGTTTAATTTTACATGGATTTGCTTTGCTCACTACAGATTTTATTTGTTCTTATAGTGTTTGAAATTTTCCATGCATAGATAAGAATGGAGATGTAGTTGCCTTCGATTTCTGTATTATTTACATGCAATCAGAATTCCAATTTCATATCACACAGCAGTTATTATAGCCAGAATTATCTTTATTTTTTAATTTTTAATTAAGTATATATGGGTACATCTGTATATGGATATATGCACGCGAGTGCAGGAGTTTACAGAGGCCAGAAATGTATATCAAATCCTCCGGAGATAGAGAAACAGGTAGCTAGGAGCCTCTCACATGGGCGATGGCAACCAACATTGGCTCTGTACAGCATCAAAACAGGTTTTTAACCATTGAGCCATTTCTCCATGGCTGACCATGGGTATCTTTGCCTCCTGTTTCTCCTTTTCATATAATATTTACATGCATTATTTAAACTAAAGCTAACATTTATTCCTTCTGAATGGCAAAATATTATCTAGATTGAAGAGGTACATGCCTTACAGTCATGTTTTAAAGATAAAAGATATAAACACATGGAAATTATCATCACATCACAAAGAATTCTCTGCTGAAAAGTTATTTGTAAGACCTAATTTTAATTGTTGTGTTATAGCATAAATGGGTATTATACTAATATCTCAAGAATAAATGCAGCATAATTTATGTTTAATTAACATAATCATTCAAAATTCTTGAATTTCAAAGAAACTATCACTTTTAAATAGAAGGGGAAAAGGGTTAAAATTCAATGTGAAAATGCCTAATTTATTTATTTTTAAATAATTTATTTATTTAAGTCATATTTATTGAATGAATATTTGAAGCTAGAAATGTTCAATAGATGAGTTATAACAATAGAGAAAACAGAAAAATTTACAATTTTGGAGCCTGTATTCTGGTAACCACACTTAACAATAACAAAACCCCAGTTACTAGAACTTCCAGTTTATTACTTAATATTAATTAAATGAAGACATTGGTTAATAGGATTTTTTTAAATACTATTTAAGCTACCAAAGAATGTATGTTAGAATATATCAATGCAAAAAATAAAACAATATAATAATTGATACTATAGTAATGAATGATTGCAAATAATATAATATACAAAAAATACAATAAAAATAATGCAATAATTAAGTTTTCAATGAAATGTACTTGGGCTCTTTTGTGTCACATAGAAATAGTCCCTTGGTCATGGTGGTTTTATCACAGCAACAGGAAAGTGACTAATACAATACCCCTGTATTGGCCTCCATGACATGGCCCAGGTAGTCCAACAATGGCAGTCTATATTCTGACTAGACTGAAATCCCCTTAGATATTTAGTCTACAAGCTTGATATCTCAGTAGTCCCCATCTGGCATTGAAGGTTTGGGGATTCTTGGAGAAACATGAGTCTTCAGTCCATATTGGAAGGTTAAAAAGCTCTGTCTCTTGTCTTAACAAAGTTATGTAACCAAGAATATTTACTCTATATAACAAAGAACAGTGAGCTTCTAACTCTCAAGGTTTTATTAGCAAGGATAAGGGATCAGGGGCTCTACACAGGTATATGGGAACAAATGTTATGCAGATCAAATGACATTTCTCTGTTGGTGGTCAGGAAACAATTAGCAACAAAGTGTGGCCTGTGTGTAAGGTACAGAGGAGATATTTAAACAGCATTGTGAATAAAGCAAGGTATTTGGTATTTTTAAAACCTAATTTCAACATACACACAAGGGACACTGCACTTTAGAGTGCTGTGTGGTCATTCTTGCCCAGGTATGGTTCTGCCATCAACAGGCAATCTTTCTTGCTGGCCACACTGCACATGTAGTCAAGCATGCTTTCTTCAGAATTCAAACAGGGTAGTTGTCTCTAACAGGACATGGTAAAAAAGGTTGTTTAACAATGTAGAAGAATGGGACAATTTAGTATAACATGAAAGCTATTAAGTATCTACCTTTTCTCCTATTTTTAACCCCATAATTTCATACTCTGCTTCCAAGATAAGAAAATAATTACCAAAGAAAGCTTCTTGGAAATACAAAAATCAGCCATGATACTCGCTGTATCCCCGAACTTCTGGAAATGGAGAATTTTTATGCACTGCTGTGAAGCCCTTTTATTCAATAATTCTGCTGGCAACTCAATGGTTTAATAATCACTCTTATCAAGATAAATAAGATTCAGTGTTCTCAATTTACAAGCACGGAATGGGTTCTTTCTGACATATGTATTTCAAGAATTTATTCTAGCCATGTATTTCCCAAATCTGGAGCCACTTTTACGGACCAAAAACTTGTTTAAGTTGTCAACTCACTGATCAAACTTCAGATTAAGTTTTTAGATATATTTTTCTTAATTTGATGTGCATGTGTGTAATCTCCCATGCATACAAGTGCACAATTGTGAAGCAATACACATGAAGGCCATAAAGGGTATTTGTACCTCTGGAACTGGAATTAAAGAGAGTTGTTCACCACAGTGTGGGTGCTAGGAACCTAACCATGGTCCTCTGCAAGAGTAGCCTTTGCTCTTACCTACTGACCATCTTTCTAGCCAATTAACTCCTCAAATTTAATTGATATATCTTACTACAATGGAAATAGGAAAACACATCAGAGGGTTGCTAGAAGACTCTGCAACGTTAATGTTAATTAGGAGTTTCAGAACAGGAAATCTCTGAGACAGGAGATAGAAATGAGGGAGGCATGGAGCCCTTACCTTTTGTGGGGGGACAAACTGTCAGCCCATGAAAGGAAACAGCCAGAATTGACCAGAGTCCAAGTCAACAGCTCCAGAGAGAGTGGACTGTTTTACTTCTCATCCACCTGTGCCCCTTTTCTAAGCCTAGGGAACAACCTGCGGAAGAGGGGGCGTGGTAGAATGTAAAGGCTCCGATTGGGTGTGAATGGTGAAACTACCGCGATGTAGTCTGGACACTCATTTGGGGGGATCAACTTGATTGAACAAACAACCATGTTCACCCCCCCACTGGGATGGTGGGCTGTGGGAGTTGGCCCCACACAACAGCCTGTAGATTGGTTTTGCAGAAAGGATGCTTATACTCATGGAATTATCACTTATAGCTAAAAAAAGGAAAAAAAAAAAAAAAAAACAGAGAAAGATGTCCAAGACAGTTAAGGCAGACTACATGATCTGGGATGGGGTGGTTGGTGGGGGGGAAGGGAAAGGGAAAACAAATGCCTGATCTGAATTGGGAAAATGATGTCCTTGGGCTGGAGAGACAGGCCTAGTGGTTAAGAGCGCCGATCCGCTCTTACCCGAGGATGCCCGGTTCGATCCCCAGCACCCCACATGACAGCTAACAAAAACGTCTGAAATCCATTCCAGGAGAACTCCAGTTCCAGGGGAATCCGAATCCCCTCCCTTCTGACCTCCGCGGCGTGCACGGACACGGGTGCACAAACCTAAAAAAAAAAAAAAAAAAAAAAAAAAAAAAAAAAAAAAAAATTAATAAAAAAAAATCTTAAAAAAAAAAAAAAAAAAAAAAAAAAGGAAAATGATGTACTAAATGCACAAAGCATCAATAAAAAAAATTAAATTAAAAAAAATGGGGGAGGCGAGCAGGGGTTTTTCCCTCTGCCCTGCTCCGGTTACTCAGGATGAAAGTCTCTGTCTCCCAAGGCTCTCACATTCATATAAACTTTGAGGCCCTATGTTACCTACTTATTTATCTTGTTTGTACACTTTTGCTTGCATTTCCTCACATGTGAGTATAAATGTCCCCAAAAACTTAAGCAGAGAGAGAAGGTGCTTGTTCCTTCAGGGAATGATCCATATGTCAATCCTGCTAGAATAATAATAAACTCCCTTTTCTCACCTGACTTTGGCAGTTGATCTGTGATTTTTCCATAAACAATACTTTTCTTCTAATAACCCAAGGAGGTATTTGCATATATATGCTATTTTGAAGAATAAGAGTATATGGAAAGAACATTTCACACACACACACACACACACACACACACACACACATACACACACACGGACCCCAAAACACATACATATACATGACTGTCAAAGTACATGAAAAATTCCAGATATAATGTATAGAGACCACACTGTGTCCCTCAGAATTTGTTAAACATTGATAACTTTCCAGTGAGCATTTGCCTGTGTTATATTTTAATGTTTGTGTACACCTAAAATTAATGTTTAAATTTCATTCATAGAAGTGTTAAAATTAGAAGGCAGAGTCCTAGAGAGGTAACATGAGGGTAAATCTCTCAAGAATGGAATCAGTACTTTTATAAAGTACTGACTATAGAGAAATCTCTCATGCTTTAACCATGCAAGGTTACAAGAAGGATAAAAGGAAAGCACTGGTCCTCACCAGTGTAGTGTAAAAATGTCCTCTGAGCTATCACCTTTCACCTTAGAGAAAAGCTTGAGAAGACAAAGAATGTTCATCCTACCACAGAGATACATGCACAGCCAGGTTTATTGCAGCTCTCTTCACAATAGCAAAGAGCTGGAACCAACCCAAGTGCCCCTCAACCAACGAGTGGATAGAGAAAATGTGGTACACCCTCATGATGGATTTCTATGCAGTAGTAAAAAATGATGGCATCATGGAATTTACAGGTAAATGGATGGGAGGTATGTGTGCATATTTTAGAGTAATATAAAATCAAAAGGGATATGCATATGCTAATGTTGAAACAACACAAGTTGCAGGGAACAACAACAACAAAACTGGGGCAAAGAACCAACTGAAACAGTTCAGTTCTCCCCAGAGCAATAATCCTCTGCTTTGAAAAACTTTGGAAAGTCTCAGAAAAAGATGCAAGACATGTATGGCAGAATGCATGAACTTGGGTGAGGTGGGGGTCATGGAAATGTTAATGAGTCTAAATTGGACTGAGAAATGATGTATGAAAAAGTTTAATAACAATATATATGGAAATCTCAGCTTAAAATAAAAGAATGATGGGCCAAGAAACCACAATGGAGAAAAGACAGCATCTTCAGCAAGTGGTGTTGGCAAAACTGGATCACCACTTGTAGAAGAATGAAATTAAACCCCTACCTCTCACCCTGTACAAAAGTCAACTCCAGATGGATTAAAGACCTCAACGTGAAACCCCAAACTCTGAAGGTGATAGAAGAAAAAGTTGGCAGCAGACTACAAGACATGGGCGTAGGAAAAGACTTCCTAAATCAGACAGCAGCTGCACAAGAATTAAGGTCGACAATTGACAAATGGGACCTCATCAAACTCAAAAGCTTCTGTACATCAAAAGAAACAATCAAGGAAGTGAAGAGAAATCCCACAGAGTGGGAGGAAACCTTCACTGCAGATACATCTGACAAAGCATTGATTTCCAGAATATATAAACTACTCAAAAAACAAAGAAAAAAGAAAACAAATGACCCACTCAATAGATGGAGCAAAGAACTGAACAGAGACTTCACAAGTGAGGAATTAGAGATGTCTGAGAAACACCTCAAGAACTGCTCAACATCACTAATCATTAAGGGAATGCAAATGAAAACCACTTTAAGATATCATCTTACTCCAATAAGACTGGCTAGGATCAAGAAAACAAATGATACCAAGTGCTGGAGAGGTTGTGGGGAAAGGGGAACACTCATCCACTGCTGGTGGGAATGTAAACTCGTACAGCCACTATGGAAAGCAGTGTGGAGAACCCTTGGAAGACTTGGAATGAACTTGCCACCCGACCCAGCCATACCACTCCTGGGCATGTACCCTCAAGACTTACGCCACCACAGAGATACATGCACGGCCATGTTTATTGCAGCTCTCTTCACAATAGCAAGGAGCTGGAACCAACCTAAATGCCCCTCAACTGACGAGTGGATAGAGAAAATGTGGTACATCTACACAATGGAGTTCTATGCAGCAGTAAAGAAAGATGACATCACGAGCTTTGCAGGAAAATGGCTGGAGCTAGAGGACATCATGCTGAGTGAAGTAACACAGTCCCAGAAAAACAAACGACGAATGGTATCCCTCATCTGTGGATGCTAGTGCCAACTACCCAGTTGTAAGTATTTCTTGTGTAGGGCCCCCTGAGCTTTTGTACAAAGCAGTTGGGCATAATACATTTTGGAAACAACAACAACAACAGAAAAGACTGCATCAAAGAACTGACTGAGATGGTGAACTTCTGCTCAAAACAGTCAACTTCCCCATGGAAAATACTGAGAAAGACTGAGAGATGGAAAGCATGTTTGGCAGAATGCATGAGCTCTGACGGGGTGGGGGAATGAGCGGGAACACGGGTCTAGATTTGTTAAAAACAAATAAATAAATTTATGTGAAAAAAATAAAATAAAAGAATGACAAAGAATGTTCTGTGAGGATTTCTGTTCTGCCATCCTATCTTCTTCCTCCCTGTCCAAAGGTACATAAGAGCTAAGAACTGCTGAGAGAAACTGTCAGGCAAGGTGAATTATCTAGAAGCAGCTCCCACCATCTGAAGTGCCCAGAAAAGACACTCTTCAATCTTCTGAGCTGCCTGTAAGCTGTTTAGTACACTGGAAGTTTCTAGCTTTAATGAGCTGTTACTCATTGTGTGTTGGCTCTTGGTGATACAGTTGACTCTGAGTCATTTCTGCCCTTGTAAGTAACCCCTCACATATACTCTTATAAGTAACCCCGATAAACCTCACTGGATCAACAAGTTGGTCTTCGGTGGCATCCTTACTTTGGCTGACTGTGGGTTCCATATTTGGGGTGAACAGAATTTGTTCACTTCTCTCAAGGAATAATGTCACATAACAACTAGATAACAAGTCTGTACCCCATTGCCCTTGGGCTTCTCAAAACCCTAAATGATTAGAAATCAATTTCTGTTATTTTAAGCTCTCTAGTCTATAGTAATTTATTACAGTAACTGTAAGAGATTAGGACAATATATTAAAGAGTTTATATGACTTTAACATCTATTCCTTCTGGGAAGCTAATTATATTTAGTTTTAATTGGCAATTATAACTTGTATGTATTTAAGTTATATAAGATAATTTTAATTATTATATGTAAATTGTAAAATATTCACCCTTTTAGCAATTTTATTCCTCTCTGTTGATGAAGACATTAACCAACAGAAATTTATCAGAGATAATATTTTATTATTTTAAATGTCTTAGTAAACTGAGTAGTCTTAAGCTTTGGTACTTACACATTATTTTCAAACTACTAAATGTGGTTGAATTTTCTGCTGCAATTTTCTTAAATTTTTTTCAAGATTATACATGAAGAGCCCTTTTAATTGCTATACTAGGTCAACACTCTCTGTCCTCAGTAATGTCCTGCCTCTTCCACTTTATTCATTATCTGTATTCTTACTCTTTGTTCCAATGAAGAATCCCAATCTGGTAAGCATAGTAATTGAAAAGCTTATCTAAATCTTGAAAATATAAATGTAACAGACAGAATTGTATGCTAATAGTTGACTGGGATATACTTTTAGGAATTTTGTATTTCCAAAGAAGCCTCACAGGAAATGTTAAGTATTATAATTGATATATCTATGTTGCAAACATGTTTAGCATAAATACAGTATGCAAATTCTCCCATATGTCTATTTTAAAATAATTTCTTATAGATCTTATTAAGAAAAAAAGAAAAAAAATATCCAGGTTATAAATTTTACTGCTGAGATATAAACACTAAATATATCTTTTAGAAGTCATCTGAAGATCTCTGGGTATCTATCTGTCTTTTCTGTATACAATAAATATTTTAAAAATCTAGCAAACCTTTCTGGTCATTTTGCATTTGCATTGGAAGCACCTGCACTTCTATTACTCCTTCAGCAGCCCATCTCAGTGAGAATGCCAGTCATAGTCTAGACCAGCTTTGCTAAATCTTCGTTTGTTTACGAATGCACTGGTGATAACCTTACTTAGTTGGGCACAGGTAGAAAATATTTTAGACATCCATTATCAAAAATACATAAGACAACTTCATGATTTGTTGCTCTTCATAAAACAATAAAACCTTTCATCCATTCTGAGCTCCTTTGTTTCCCTTAATAGAAGGTAATGGTGGTAAAACAAAATCATATCTTACACTTTATAAAGAATCATTTTAATGAGACTCCTGCATTTGAATTCTCTGTATTTACACATTAATTTTAAGTTTTTCTATTTAAAATATAGGAGATCCCCTTTATATATCTTAGGCAATTTTCTGTATGAATAGAAAAGGGACAAAACCCAACAAGGGCCCAATAATCACTAAATATGGAATATAATCAGAAAGACCACAATTCATTAAACTGAGAATTTTTTTAAAATTATAGTTACATTAACAGGAACCAAGAAGTAAATAGCTCAGTATAATGGGGAATTTACTCTCTCTCTCTCTCTCTCTCTCTCTCTCTCTCTCTCTCTCTCGTGTATGTGTGTGTGTGTGTGTGTGTGTGTGTGTGTGTGTGTAAAGGGAGGAAAATAGTTTAAATAGTATGCTAATATTATTATAATTATATACCATTGAAAGAAAATTATCCAGTTTGAGGTAAACTTAATGTATAAGAACATAAACTTAACAGACAATGGTTTATAGTTTTACTAAGAGTTTTCATTTCTGCCCACTATATCAATATGTTGAATTCTCTTAATGGAAAACATTCAACAAAAATGGCAAAGAAACGAGATGAGATCTACTTTTCTTATTTTCTCCTTCTCAATGATCTAGTGAAGGAACTCATTTTTATCATTTCTGTAAATTCTAATTATACATTCTATCTCTTGTACCATCTTTTTTTTAATGTTAATACCAAAATGGACAAAGAATGTACATGGTTGCCAGGTGTGGTTGCACACGCCTTTAATCCTAGTACTTGGGAGGCAGAGGCAGGCAGATCTTTGTGAGTTCAAGGCCAGCCTGGTCTACAGAGTGAGTTACAGGACAGCTGGGACCTGTCTCAAAAAGACCAAAAAAAAAAAAAAATGTACATGGTATTAAGGGTCCAGGCTGGCAGATGGTAGAGGAACTCTAACACTGTCTTTAGCTTAACCTGAAGTCTGAAGGATGGCTTTTCAATTTTCTGCTTGGTTCAGATTTTGTTTCTGATCCAAGGATTAGAGAAAGGGAGAAGAAATAAAGGTCTTTCTATCTACATTCTGGCAGCAAGCAGACTAGCAGCTTCTCGATGATTGTGTATTTAATCCACTCCCCTTGGCCTTGTAGTTAATGGAAATTCCTCTGGTACTCTGACAATCATGAGTCCCAGTTCAGTGCTGTTCAATTTCATTTTCTTTAGTCTCTTCCTAACTACTTTAGTGAAAAGGTGAAAGGCTGTTTCAAGGGCTTCTATCCAGATGACATTTTAAACTAAAAATGAAAGTATAGGTTTTTGAGTTTCCAATGCCTCTGTGCACTCTCTATAATAAATAATTACGTCCACTACAAAACAGATGTGATACACATTGACCACATGGAAAAGGCTAACAAAGTAAAGGAAAATAAATAAGAATTTCAGGTTGCTAAATTTCTGTGGTGATCTTCATTACTCTTTGCTTTTTTAACTTGTGTATGATTTCTAAGCTGTTGTCATATACTCCTCCAACCAATGATGATATTAAGAAAGCATAAATGTCACTAAATAAAAGAGAAGTTACTTGAAATCTTTAGTGTTGCCTGTTTCCAAAAAATATATACTAAGGAAGCAAGCAGATATTTTTGATACTAAATTGTAAAATCCTTTCACGCTTCACTTTCTTAGAAAGCCTTTATTGGACAATTTTATTTTATATTTTTAATTTTATTTATTTTCGTATGTGTATGAATGTACTGTCTGCATGTAGGTCTGTGCACCCATGTCGTACAATGCCGCGGAAGTCAGAAGAGGGTCTCAGATTCCCCTGTAACTGGAGTTCTCCTGGAATTGGAGTTACAGACGGTTAATAGCCGCAATGTGGGTGCTGGGGATCGAACCCGGGTCTTCTGTAAGAGCAGTCGGTGCTCTTAACCGCTAGGCTATATCTACAGCCCCTATTGGACAATTTTAATTTGGCCAATTGAAGCATTAATGGTACGTTGCAGTAATTAGTAGTTGCAGTAAAATAGATCCTGGCTCTTAGCATCCATTTTGATGTGGACTGGAATTGCTGAGTGCCAGTTCCTTCAGGTCTCACTCAGAAATGTCTTCTCAAGCAAAAGCTTCCCTCATGCTTTACTGAAAGAGTATCTCCAGCACGAAATGAAGCGAAAACAGAACTGTCTTTTAAGAAAGTCTTGTCCCATGTGGCCAATTTGAATTCAGAAAAACACACACACACACACACACACACACACACACACACACAATCAATCAAAAATAAGGCATATACATTTTTCTCATTGTTTCCAATGAGATAATCTCTGCTTGTAGTATTTTGACATTTTGATGCTTTGCTACATAAACCATGCATACACATATTTATACAGGATCCTGAGTGAAAGACAGGAGTCCTGAGGTATTAGGGTTGTGTACTAATGTCACATGGGAAGAACGTGGCCCACTAACTTTGTTTACTACATAAGCAACCTTCAAAATTTTAAAATCTTTAAAACATTTGGTAGCAAGATTAGATAAAAGTCACCTGTCCAGAGTATATCCTTAGTGTAAAAGTCATTACCTTAGTCAACAGATACTAATGTATAAGTAAATGTATCATATACAAAAGAACAACTTTCCTGATAAGCATTTGTTTTAATTTTCTTATGTGTATTTGAGCTTATTCTAAATTGGATGAATCTTTTTTAACTATAAAGAATAATCAAATAAACAAATATTCTTTGAAAAAGAGTAGTGCATAATAAGATAAAATTAAGAAAATGAGGTGATTAAATACTAATATGAGGAGAAAAAATTGAACTAAGAATTTAAAATAATTTCTAGTTTGAGCTTCACAGGACTTGTGCATATTCTGTCACCATTTCTGTGAGTTCTTATGAGGAACTGATCAGCTGTGTGGAAGACTTGTTTCCTTCTTGTTATCCACCCCTCAGGCTCTAATGATCTTTCTGCCTCATCTTCAGCAATGATCCTTGAGCCTGGAGGAGGCAGAAATTTGAAATAGGAATCCTATTCAGAAAGAAGCACTCTGCAGCCTCTTATTCTCTGCACATTGGCCAATTGAAGGTTTCTTTGTGACTCACCATCTTACCAGCACAAACATGGGAACGTGGGTAAGAAATTCCAACCTAACCAAAACCAATATTTGACAATTTTTGGAGATTGATGGCTCCTGGGATGGGGAAAGTCACTGTCTTACAGGGATGGGACTGTTGGTAGGCTCAATGGATAGACACACACTGAAGTATATTTAAGGACACACATCACTATACGTTGTGTTACATCTATAAAAGAGTTCATGAAATTGTGCAGGAGCCAATAGAGGGATGCAGATAAAGGAGGAGATCTAAATACCATCAAATTATATTCTATAAAAATCACAGAAGCAATGCAAATGGGATGGATCAACAACAACAAAAAGGCTGGATCAAAGAACTGACTGAAATAGTTTACTTCTGCCCAAACAATAAACCTCTGCAGAGAAGAAATTAAAATGACTGAGAAAAAAATGCAAGGCATGTATGACAGAATGCATGAACTGGGGTTAGGTGGGGGGCATGGAAAAGGGAGTGTGTCTAAATTGGACTGAAAAATGATGTATGAAACACAGAAAAAACCAACAAAATATTTTTATTTAAATAAATCACAGAAATTTATTCCAAAATACAATGAAAAAATTAATATGAAAGTAATAATTTCCAAAGAGCAACAGTGAATTAAAAATATCACTATAAAAGGGATAATGAAACATATGGAAAAATTATATGCCAGTAAAATTTGAAAAATAGTTAAAATGTCAATTTTAATAAAATAACATGAATGAACATTTAGTAAAGAAGAGATTGAAAGAAAAAGCCTCACTGAAAAAAAATGAAATTGATGTAAAATTTCTAAGAGAGTTTTTAGAGATTTAAAATTACTTTTCAACAAATGTTAATGTAATAGAAGACTCCTACTACAAATTTATAAAATCATGAAGAAGAGCTTGAACCTACTTCCAATTTTGGAAGATTAAACAGCCTTTGAATGAAAATCACTTCCAAATAAGTATTTGAAATAAAAAGTGAGAAAACCAATAATTGACAATTTTACTTATATGTTCAGAAGTATTACTTAATCAAAATATTAAAGGAAAAATGATTTCCAATATATACAAGTGTTTTGCCAATAGACAAAATGTCAGTAAAACACAAAATATCAGATTATTAAAAATTCCTTATAATCACTTGAATGATTTTAGAAACAACCTTGTCTCCATACTCATTAATGATATAAATCCCTTGTGCACTAGGGACAAATGCTTAGTAAATAGAAGCAGTTTATCACACATGTAATTTTCATCATAAAACTTTTGAAACACTACAAGGAAAGGATGAACAATATTACTCTTATTACTGACTAAATTACTGCTACAGGAGGATACAAGAAACCCATAAAAATCAATGAAATATGTCTATTTTAAAGCTACTCTTTTAAAGACAATACAATTGTCAGCATATAGAATCTAATGAAGTTGAGAAGCAGTTAGAATTAATAAGAAATTTCATCAAGGTTACTCAAAACAAGAACCAGATCAAGAAACCAATGTCAGGTATACACAAGTAAACACTGATTCTAAAACATAATAATAAAAATGATCTTCTTCAAAGGGAGTGAAAGTTGTAAGTTATTTAATAATGAATTTTATAAAAATGCCTATGAAATTTATGGAGAAAATTTTTGAGAGATGTAAAAAGGTCTTAAATAAACCAAGAAATACAACCCTTTTTCTTACTGAAACAGCTAGATGTTTTATGGATCTTATCCTCTGTTACTCTGTAATTGATGAAAATTTAATAATAAGCAAAATTGTCAAGTGAAATTCAACAAGATAATATGACAAAATGGCTAATAATATTAAACCTGTAGGAGAAACAATATATACATAATAGAATCAATACAGTAATTTGGTACAAAAGGGTTTTATGGAAAAATTTACAGAGACCCCAGATAACATAAAAAGTGTTGAGAACACAGTTAGTCCTATAAATGGTGAAACTTAGCATGCAAGAGGAATCATTAAGAAATCAATAGGGAAATTATGCATTTCCAAAAATCATTGTGGGGTAATTGACTATCACTGTAGTAATATATTATAGCATCCTACTTGGTAAGTGAGCTTTCCATTATTGTGACAGCTGAGATAAATCAACTTATTAAAAAACAAACACATGCCTGGCCATTTCCCAGTGTAAAATGTGAGTAGTCCAACTATTAGGCTCCAACATATTAATTCTGTCTGCACTACTCAAAAGCCCAAGTCCAAAGTTTCCTGAGACCCATGATAAAATCAGCTGCAAGCTCATGTAAAAGTCTAAAGATGTGATCTACTTCTATAGACAACAACATCAAGTGAATATCCCCTCTCCAAAATGTAGGAATAGGAAAACAGAAGAAAAAATCATGGGATATAATCAAAGCAAGGCCAAATGCCAGGAAAGGGAAAGTCAAATGTTCCAAAACCATGTCTCCTCTTCACGACACAGTGGTGAGTTCTTGTTTCCTAAGTGTTCATCCATCCATTTCCTTGTCACTTCTCTCACTGCAACCCAAAAGGTCTATTGTTTGACAGTTTTTGCACACTGTTTGAAACTTGATCAGTAGTTACATCTATCCCCTATCACCCCTCATTTCTGGGAGCTCTGTTCTATAATGTATTATTATTATTATTATTATTATTATTATTATTATTATTTGTTTATTTTTAAGGGATTCTACAATACAGTAACACAGTTGTTTTCAGATAACACTGATGTTGCTCAGTTTGCCATACAATTAGGTAATTGATGCATTTTGCAAGTATCTATGTCCAAATTTTGAACAATCCAAGGTTCCCATAGTCCAGTTTGAGAAGCTTGTATGCACAGGCATGTTGATCAATTAAGAGTCCAGACTATATTGTTGTAGTCTCATGATTCACCTCTATCTCTCTGCAGCCCTTACATTCTACCATGCCTCCTCTTCCTCAATTTGTTCCCTGGGCTTTGGGAAAGGGGCACAAGTGGGTGAGAACAAAACAGTCTACATTCTTTGGAGTTGTCATTTTGGACTCTAGTCTGTTCAGATTGTTTCCCTTCATGGGTTGACACCTTTTCTAGTGCTACCTTTTTAGTCATACTAACAAAGCACAAGCAATTGGATGTACAGGCATTTATGCAGTACTAATTATTACGTCAAGTTAAACTGTGAGCATAGACACAGATGCTTGGATGGTATGCTAATCCACAAACTGTGGTTTCTCCATAAAGGGTGACAAGTTCTTATTGTGGCTTATAACATTTCCTAACCACTAGAGTACATAAGCTTGAGGCATCCACTGTGAGTTATTCCTCCAAGGAGAGAGCTAATAGCCAATTAGATTTGGGATATATATATAGACACTTGGCTGCCACTGTTGCACAGTATCTCCAGGCTGTTGAGGTGTAACTGATACTGATGGAGGAGTCTTGCTT
>VZQC01007049.1:1157704-1222131 GCA_009823505.1 Rhizomys pruinosus | reverse complement strand
CTTTTCATCACAGATTGTATTGATTTGGAGTTGTTCCTTCTTTCTTTTTGTTAACTGGGCTAGAGGTCTGTCTATCTTGTTTATTCTTTCAAAGAACCAACTTTTGGCTTCATTGATTTTTTGTATTGTTTTCTTTGTTTCTATTTCATTGATTTCTGCTCTGATTTTTGTTATTTCTTCCTGTCTGTTGCATTTAGGGTTCGTCTGTTGATGAACACAAAACAAAACAAAACAAAAAAACAGAGAAAGATGCAGAAAAGTTACAGCAGAATGCATGATCTGGGATGGGTACGGGTGGGGTGGGGAGAAGGGAAAGGGATATATGCCTGAACTGAATTGGAAAATGATGTATGAAATACACAAGGCATCAATAAAAAATACAAAAATAAAAATAAAAATAAAAAAGGGTGGTTATACATGTTTTATAAGAAATTACCACTATAAAAATTGGCTCTAATTTACAGTTAGGAAATGATTTCATTACCTTCATGTTTTTCTTTTTCCTATAAAGGGGAGAGGTAGGAAGGTTTCTCAGTATCTGAAAGGTAAACTTTGTTAGGGCCTATTATAAACAGTTAACCCCAATAGTATTCAGAGAGGTGCTCAGTGTCTGTGACTCAGGCAGTCTGAGGTTCCTCTTTCTTTAATGTTCAGATGGGTCAGCCTCTCTGCTGGCATTTCCCAGTCCATCCTGCACAGCCATATGTTGTAGTTTGGTTCATAATTCTATAAGTTTCACTCTATGTATATGTAGAAATACTGGTTTTAAGCCACTGACTAGAGTGGTGGTCAGCATATCTCAACTGCAGTGTGATGGAGTTCAGGCATTCACCTTGTGGCCCACACATAAAAGGGAGAAGGAAAGTCACACACATACATAATCCCTTGAAGAAACACCCCAATGTTCTGCCACTAGGTGCTGCATCTTAATGTTCCCATTATCTTCTTATAGTCTCGCCTGAGATATTATACCCTCAGAAGATGAACTTTGAAGGCCATTTTGAGACCCAGGAAGATGCATTATAAAAGCATACTAATATTGAAGCTAGAGACAGTTAAGTAAGAACTGAGAATAAATTCATAAAATTTGCATTAAATTGTAAAATAATTTTATAATCTCAGGTTAGGAAGGACTCCTCAAACAAAAGGCCCAGAGCAAAAGACATATGAGGAGTGAGGTGCCAGTAAGGCAAGGAGGAACTGCCTTGATCCTTGGGGGGCTCAACACCTGCCACTGGAAGTCCCAGCTTGTCCTCCAGACAGGTGCAGGGACTCAGTGAGTTACTGCTAAGGGAAAGCAGAACTGCCTTGACCCTTGGGGGGCTATCAACATACCTGCCAAAGTAGCAACACAACCTCCACACACACAACCTGGTGGAGCTGTGGTGCAGAGGACCTAACGGGCACAGCATTAGTGTTTATAGTCTGTGTACCCAATGTTTAGGTGCCAGAATCCAAAGAAACAAATAAACAGAGAAATCCACATCCCAAAGATACAAAGAAAAAGCAACATGGGAAAAGTTCATAATAAATCCACACTGAACTCTACCAACCCTACAGAAGATCCCTATAATGAAAGATGAAAGGAAAGAAGCCAAGACACCAACCTTAGAAGAACAACTGTAGACATATTCAAAGAAATTAAAGAACTACGGGAAGTGAATGAAAAACTCAAGAAGGACCTAGAGAGAGTAAATGACAAACTCTGGAAGGAAGTGGAGACACTGAAAAGATCCCAGGCTGAAATGAAAAAAGAAAATGATGACAAACCAAGAAGCTCCAAGACGAGAATGACAGGCTCCAGATGGAAGTGGAAAATCTAAAGAAATCACAGGTTGAAATGAAAAAGAAAATTGAACATTCATTCAATCATCAGGAAAGGATGGAAAAATCCTCAGAAGCAGAATGGAAGAAGCAGAAAAAAGAATATCAGACCTGCAGGATAATATGGAGCAACTAGTAAGCTCAAGTAAAGATTACAAAAATAAATAAAAAACATTAAGAGTGGAAAAACCAGGAAATATGAGACACTATGAAAAGACAAAACCTCCACATCATAGGGATAGAGGAATGTGAAGAATCCCAAGACAATACTATTGACCAGATCTTCAACAGGATAATAGAAGAAAATTTCCCCAAGCTGAGAAATGACAATCCCATACAAATACAAGAAGCACAAATAGACTGTACCAGAAAAGAAACTCCCCACGCCATATAATTGTTAAAACACTAGATCCCCCAAACAAAGACAAAATACTGAAAGCCACAAGAGGAAAACAACAAGTTACATATAAGAGGAAATCTATCAGAATCACAGCTGACTTCTCAGTCCAAACTATGGAAGCTAGAGTGAACGTGGACCAAAGTGTTCCCTGTGCTAAACGACTTTAGATGCCAACCCAGACTACTATATCTGGCAAAAATGTCAATTATAGTTGAAGGAGAAAGAAAATATTTAACAACATTAACATGATGCAAGAATACATGCCAAGAAACCAACACTTCAAGAAATCCTTGAAGCAATCCAAAGAACAGAAGAAAGGAGCAACTATCCCTAAGCAATTAAAGAGAGAAATCAACAAAAGCATAACAGAGTAAATACAAACCTAGACCAAGAATGCAAATAAAAAATAAGGTGAAAGGAAGCAACATGCATCTCTCAATAATAACTTTAAATACTAATGGTCTAAACTTCCCAATCAAAAGACATAGACTGGAAGACTGGATTAGGAAACAGAATCCTTCTATATGCTGTCTACAAGAAATTCATGTCACCATCAAAGACAGACATCACCTTAAAGTGAAAGGATGGAAAAATATTCCAAGCTAATGTTACCAAGAAAAAAGCATGAGTGGCTATTCTAATAGAAAGTAGATCTCAAAATAAAACTAATCAGAAGAGGCAAATATGAGGTGGCTGAAATTGTATAAGCTCAAGTCTGGATCTTCAATTTTGTTCCACTGGACAATGGATCTGTTTTTCTGACAGTACCATACTGTCTTTATGACTATGGTCCTGTAATATAGCTTGAAGTTTGGTAGAGCAACCCCTTTGTATTTTTCAATCAGGGTTGCTTTAGCTATTCAGGGTCATTTGTTTTTCTATATGAATTTAAGGATTTTATTCCAAGTCTGTTAAGAAGCTCATGGGGATTTTGAATGGGATTGCATTGAATATGTATATCAATTTGGGTAAAAATGGACATTTTTATTATATTATTTTTTCCAATCTATGAGCATGGGAGATATTTCCATCTTTTGATGTGATTTTCAATATCCTTCAAAGGTTTTAAAATTTTTGTTGTAGAGATCGTTGGTATCTTTGGTTAGTTCCTTCCCAGGTATTTTATTATTTTTGAGGCTATTGTGAGTGGGAAGTTCTTCTTATATTCCTTCTCTACTTGTTTATTGTTAGTGTAAAGATAGGCTACTGATTTTTCCAGGTTAATTTTGTATCTTGCCACTTTACTGAAACTCTTAATTGTTTCTAGCATACCTTGTGTAAAGTATCATATCTGCAAAAAGGAATAGCATCTTCAGCAAATGGTGCTGGCAAAACTGGCTCACTATCTGTAGAAGAACAAAATTAAACCCCTTCCTCTCATCCTGTACAAAAATAAACTCCAAGTGGATCAAAGATCTCAAAGTAAAACATGTAACCCTGAAGGTGATAGAAGAAAAAGTTGGTAACAACCTACAAGACATAGGTGTAGGAAAAGACTTTCTAAATCAGACAGCAGCTGCACAGGAAATAAGGTCAACAGTTGACAAATGGTACTTCATCAAACTCGAAAGCTTCTGTACAGTGAAAGAAAGAAACAATCAAGGAAGTGAAAAGAAAACCCACTAAATGAACTATCATAAAATGAACTATCATAAAATGAATACTTCTGTCACTTCAAGGACATGATAATCAAATAAAGATATGACATGTACTTTAAAGTGATATTTATAAGGCAGCTCAACATCAAATATTGGTTATATAAAAACAATCACCAAGGGAGATATTATACTCAGTGAACAAATTGGAATTCCATGACAAAAGACCATTAACAAAAGTGATAATGTGAATCTAAATTGAATAGTAGAGATTGCTGAAGAACAGGAGAAATCAGAAAATATCACTCAAATTTGAAATAAAAATGTATATTGCTTCATAGACTTTGATGTTGCCAAAAATACCATATTGGAACATCACATAATTAAGCAAATATTAATAAGCATGGAAATTCTAATTTTCTGCTAATAGACCTTAGCATCAACATAGTACCTTGGGAACAAATTTCCTAACAACTAACACAGCACTGATAATTGAATTTGTTCATAGAAAATTTGATATTTTGACTTACCAACAAAATATTTCACTCTAATTCCTCTACATGTACATTTAAATGTGTATGAAAAATTTTATTGCATATTGAAAGCAACGGCATCATCAATAAGTTTAGCAAGAGAATAGCTACATGGATATGTGTATATGCACAAATATAACACATGTGAAGACATTTTCCTTCGCAAATAGGTACATAAAACCAAGTGAATCACATCATTTTATACTGCAGTAAACATCACGGAGTCAATGTTTTATACTATGGTTTACTCTGTTCCACGCTCTTAACACCATTGGTTTCAACCTTGCAAATTTCCCTTGGTTGTGACTATTGCAAAATTTTATAGCTATATGTATCAGGGGTGGTGTGTGCGTGTGTGACCAGGAGTTTACTATGGAAGCAATTCCCTTAGTTCATTATTGAAATTACACAAGGCAAGGCAATGTTGTTGAAATTTCATGGACTGTCCTCTCTACAATTTTAATTGCAGGAGAAATAGCCAGTTGCCAAATTTTCGAGTATTCAGGCAAGCAACCCTTTGGGAAATTCATAGTCAGTAGTTGAGGTTTTCAGCTTATAGTTATGGAGCATCCAGATCATTCTTGGAAGTTGTTTCCCTAATCACAGTTAAAAGTCAAATTAAACCTTTAGAGACCACAAGTTTCCAGCTGTTTTTTTTTTTGTTGTTTTCTTTTTGTCTTTCTGAGGCAGGGTCTCCCTTCAGCCCCAGCTGTCCTAGAACTCACTATGTAGACCAGGATGGCCTTGAACTCACAGAGCTGCCTGCTTCTGCCTCCTGTGTGCTGGGATTCAAGACATGCGCCACCATCATCTTTTTTTTTTAATAGATGGAGTTTTATTATTTTTTATGTTTTTTTTTTTTTTTTTTTTTTTTTTTNCAAAGAAAAACAACATGTGAAAAGTTCATAATAATCCACACTGAACTCTTACCAACCCTACAGAAGATCCCTATAATGAAAGATGAAAAGGAAATAAGCCAAGACACCAACCTTAGAAGACAACTGTAGAATATTCAAAGAAATTAGAGAACTAAGGGAAGTGAATGAAAATTTCAAGAAGGACCTAGAGAGAGTAAATGACAAACTCTGGAAGGAAGTGGAGACACTGAAAAGGATCCCAGGTGGAAATGAAAAAAGAAAATTGATGACAACCAAGAAGCTCCAAGGACGAGAAATGCAGGCCAGATGGAAGTGGAAGTACTAAAGAAATCTCAGGATGTAATGAAAAAGGAATTTGAACATTCATTCAATCATCAGGAAAGGATGGGAAAAATGCTCAGAAGCAGAATGGAAAGAAAGAGCAGAGATGGTAATAAAGGAGAAGACAGAGGAAGGGAAGGAGGGAAAAAAGGAAAAAAAAAAATTACAAAATAAATAAAAAACATAAGAGGGAAAAAACCAGGAAAATGAGACAATATGAAAAGATCAAATCTCACATCATAGGGATAGAGGAATGTGAAGAATACCACAGACAATACTATTGACCAGATCTTCAACAGGTCAATAGAAAAATTCCCCAAGCTGAGAAAGACAATCCATACATACAAAGAGCACATAATAGATGGTACCAGAAAAGAAATTCCCCACGCATATAATTGTTAAAACACTAGATCCCCCAAACACAAAAGACAAAATACTGAAAAGCCACAAGAGGAAACAACAAATTACACAATAAAGGGAAATCTATCAGAATCACAGCTGATTCTCAGTCCAAACTATGGAGCTAGAACGGTGAACGTGGACCAAAGATGTTCCCGTGCCTAACGACTTTAGGAGCCAACCCAGACTTACTATACTGGCAAAAATGTCAAATTATAGTTGAAGGAGAAAGAAAGATATTAACACAGTTAACATTGATGCAAGAATACATGCCAAGAAACCAACACTTTGGAAAATCCTTGAAGCAATCAAAGAACAGAAGAAAGGCAGCAACTATCCTAAGCAATTAAAGAGAGAAATCAACAAAGCATCATAACAGTAGGAAAAGTTTTTAAATACAAACCTAGACCAGAATTGCAAATACAAAAATAAGGTGAAAGGAAGCAACATGCATCCTTCAAATACTTCTAAATACTAATGGTTCTAAACTTCCCAATCAAAAAGACATAGCTGGAAGACTGGATGAACAGAATCCTTCTTAGTATGCTGTCTACAAGAAATGCATTCTAACTTCAAGGACAGGAATCACCTTAAAGTGGAAGGATGGAAAAATTATTCAAGCTAATGTTTACCAAGAAAAATCATGAGTGGCTATTTATAGAAAGTAGATCTCAAAAATAAACTAATCAGAATAGCAAATATGATGTGGCTGAAAATTGTATAAGCTCAAGTCTGGATCTTCAATTTTGTCCACTGAGACAATGGATCTGTTTTTCTGACAGTACCATACTGTCTTTATGACTATGGTCCTGAATATAGCTTGAAGTTGGTTAGGAGCAACCCCTTTGTATTCAATCAGGGAATTGCTTTAGCTATTCAGGGTCATTTGTTTTCTATATGAATTTAAGGATTTTCCAATTTGTTAAGAAGCTCATGGGGATTTTTGAATGGGGATTGCATTGAATATGTATATCAATTTGGGTAAAATTATGGACATTTTTATTATATATTTTTTCCAATCTATGAGCAAGGGGAGGATCATTTCCATCTTTTTTTGATGTGATTTTCAATATCCTTCAAAGTTTAAAATTTTTGTTGTAGAGATCTTTTTTTTTTTTTTTTTTTTTTTTTTTTTTTTTTTGTTTTATTTTATTTTGAGGCTTTTAGTTTGAGTGGGAAGTTCTTCTTATATTCCTTCACTACTTGTTTATTGCTGGTGTAAAAAAAAGGCTACTTATTTTTCCAGGTTTAATTTGTAATCTTGCCACTTTACGGAAACTCTTAATTGTTTCTAGCATACCTTGTGTAAAGTATCATATCATCTGAAAAAGGCCCAATAGCATCGTCAGCAAATGGTGCTGTGAAAACAGGATCACTATTTGTAGAAGAACAAAAATTAAACCCGTATCCCTCATCCTGTACAAAAATAAAGTCCAAGTGGATCAAAGATCTCAAAGTAAAACATGTAACCTGAAGTGATAGAAGAAAAAGTTCGGAACAACCTACAAGACCTCGCGTGTAGGAAAAGCTTTCTAAATCAGACAGCAGCCTGCACAGGAAATAAGCCGTAACAAGTTGTGACAATGTGTACTTTCATCACACTACGGAGCTTCTGTTAAGGAAATGAGACAATCAAGGAAGTGAAAGAAAACCCACAAAGTGGAACTCATAAAATGAACTATCATAAAATGAATACTTCTGTCACTTCAAGGACATGATAATCAAATAAAGATATGACATGTACTTTAAAGTGATATTTATAAGGCAGCTCAACATCAAATATTGGTTATATAAAAACAATCACCAAGGGAGATATTATACTCAGTGAACAAATTGGAATTCCATGACAAAAGACCATTAACAAAAGTGATAATGTGAATCTAAATTGAATAGTAGAGATTGCTGAAGAACAGGAGAAATCAGAAAATATCACTCAAATTTGAAATAAAAATGTATATTGCTTCATAGACTTTGATGTTGCCAAAAATACCATATTGGAACATCACATAATTAAGCAAATATTAATAAGCATGGAAATTCTAATTTTCTGCTAATAGACCTTAGCATCAACATAGTACCTTGGGAACAAATTTCCTAACAACTAACACAGCACTGATAATTGAATTTGTTCATAGAAAATTTGATATTTTGACTTACCAACAAAATATTTCACTCTAATTCCTCTACATGTACATTTAAATGTGTATGAAAAATTTTATTGCATATTGAAAGCAACGGCATCATCAATAAGTTTAGCAAGAGAATCAGCTACATGGGATATGTGTATATGCACAAATCATAACACATGTGAAGACATTTTCCTTCGCAAATAGGTACATAAAACCAAGTGAATCACATCATTTTATACTGCAGTAAACATCACGGAGTCAATGTTTTATAATCTATGGTTTACCTCTGTTACACGCTCTTAACAAACAGTTGGTTTCAACTTGAAATTCCCATTGTTGTGACTTATTGAATAATTTTATAGCTATATGTACTCCAGGGTGGTGTGTGAGTGCTGTGACCAGGAGTTTACTATGGAAGCAATTCCCTTAGTTCATTATTGAAATTACACAAGGCAAGGCAATGTTGTTGAAATTTCATGGACTGTCCTCTCTACAATTTTAATTGCAGGAGAAATAGCCAGTTGCCAAATTTTCGAGTATTCAGGCAAGCAACCCTTTGGGAAATTCATAGTCAGTAGTTGAGGTTTTCAGCTTATAGTTATGGAGCATCCAGATCATTCTTGGAAGTTGTTTTCCTTATCACAGTTAAAGTCAAATACAACCTTAAGCACCATCATGTTTCAGCTGTTTTTTTTTTTTTTGTTGTTTTCTTTTTGTCTTTCTGGGCGGGTCTCCCTTCCGCCCCAGCTGTCTAGAACTCACTGGTAGACCAGGGTGCCTTGACACTCACAGAGCTGCCTGCTTCTGCCTTCTCATTAAGTGCGGTTCACAGCAATGCGCCACCGCTAATCTTTCTTTTTTTTTAATAGATGTGATTATATTTTTATGTTTTTTTATTTTTTTTTTTTTTTTTTTGTATTTCAGTCATCATTTTTCAGTTCAATTTAGGCATATTCCCCTTGGGTTTTTTTTTTTTTAATTTTTTAAAAATTTTATTTTATTATTTTTTTATGTGTATGAGTGTACTGTCTGCATGTACGTTGGTGCACCCGCGTTGTGCAATGCTGCAGAGGTCAGAAGAAGTCGTTGGATTCCCTGGAAATGGAGCTAAAGTCGGTTCTTAGCCGCCATTTGGGTGCTGGGAATCAAACCCAGGTCCTCTGCAAGAGTAGTCAGTGCTCTTAACTGCTAAGCTAACACTCCAGCCCCCCCCCTTTGAGTTTTATATCACCCTTTAGTGAAACCCTCAGACAGAGCCGGCCGACAAAGACTTTCTTGGGTCGTGAAACCTAAGAAATTCTATAGAGTATATACATATTTCCTGTTTTAAGTTTCAAAGGAATGAAATAATTTTTAGCAACTATCATTGATATGCTCCTTGTCTAATTAGGCATTTAATCTAACATGCCTGCAGTTTAGACACTGTCCCCCAATCCTCCATGTAGTGATACTGGAGTATTGGTGAGGTTAATGGAGTGTTTTGGACATGGGGGTGTTGAGTTTGAAAGTAATGATTGCTATTCTGCAGAAATGAGTTAATTCTTTTTTTAAATTAATTTTATTTATTGCTGTATGTGTATGAATGTACTGTCTGCATGCAAGTTCGTGCACCCGTGTCGTGCAATGCCGCGGAGATCAGAAGAGGGTGTCAAGCTCCCCTGGAACTGGAGTTCTCCTGGAATTGGAGTTTCAGACGGTTCTCGGCCGCCATGTGGGTGCTGGGGATCGAACCCGGGTCCTCTGTAAGAGCAGTCGGCTCTCCTAACCGCTAGGCTCAAATTCTTGAAAGTGTGTTGGTTCAAAGCCAGGGCATCTCATGTCTTAGATGCTCTGAATGCAGCTAAATTATTCATTTTTTAAATGCAGCCTTGGGCACTCTCACAATAGTTTGAAGACATGGAGTTTCTTGATCTTGGACTTTTAGCCTTTAAATTACTCTGAGATAATATACCAATTGCTTTGTTAAGTATCCAGTGTCCAACATTCTGTTGTGACAGTAGAAAAAGTATCAGAGAGCTGAAGCAATTTTTATGTTTTTCTAACTATTTGTGGAAGATAACTAATGCTGCTTCTTGGGCATACACTTTGCCAAAATGCTGTTATGTTACGGATGCTATTCTCTCATTGTTTTGTGAAATAAATTTATGAAGAATAATTTTCAGAATGAGTATCTAATATGCATTTTCCTAAATGCAGAAGAGTAGTTTATTAAAAGCCTCCATTTTAACTCACCTTCCTGCACATCCACTTAGAATTGTGAGAAATTTTCTGTAGGATTCATGTGCTATAGAGTTGGCTATAGAGTATATATTTTCTTTGTTTTTGAAATGGGCGTTACTGACTCTCATATCTTCTGTGACTTCAAGGATAATTTGCTTCACATTCTATTTTAAGTAAGTTGCTGACAGATAATGTATTTTAAAATTTTAAATGGCATTTATGGCTAATACTTTAAATATTCAATTGTCCCCCTCCCCAAAACATGAAGATAAAATGCAGTTAGCACTCTAAGAATCCTAGTAAGGTAACTTTCTGCATATATAAACCAATATATGCTATGTATGCATTAATCAGAATATGAGATTAAGCATAAGGTTCCATGACATTTTCTGTTTACTTTGTGATTACCAATGAAAACTTAGATCTAAATCTCTTTAGAACTTAAGAAAAAAAAATGATTCTAGGGCTGGAGTGATAGCTCAACACTTAGTAACAAGTAGTGCTCTTAGGTTCCAATTTCAATTGAAGCCCAAAACTTGTGTGTCCCACAAAAGACAGTATTTTTTAGCTCCAAGGGACCTGGCAAGCCTCTTTTGACCTCTGTGTGCACCTACACTAGTGCATGTATCCATCTATTCACAAACACACGTACACATAATTAAAAATAAAGTAAATATTTTCTTTCTTTTCTTTTTTCTTCTTTTTTTTAAAGTAAATATTTTCTAAAACCAGATGTCCTTTGTATATAAGCACACAATGTACTATTGTTTGACTTTGTTATAATTATTTAATATCCCTCTATATACGAAAGTCAACAATTCTTATAATCTTTTAAATAATAATCTCATGGATGTAGAGTCACTTTATGTATGTATCATTAATAAAATACATATTTAAAATGTTTTTCTGGCACAAAGGTTATTTTCATATTTACATAGGCACCAATAAGAAACCCTTTCTGGAGGTTGCATTAATGTCAGAGAACACTTGAGATTACTATTTTCTAATTATCTCCCTTTCCAAAGTGGAACTTCAAACTGTTTTATGTTTGTGTGTGTGTGTGTATGTGTGTGTGTGTGTATGTGTGTGCGCGCACACGCGTGCGTATGTAATATAACTGATTGAGTTCTTAGATAGATTTGTAATTTACAGGGTTTTTTGTTTTACATTGTTTATTTGCCATGTAAAAACTGGAATTAGAAATCTCTTGCCAAGGAAGTGTTTATAAAACAGAAGCCAGATTTCTGTGCAACGATTTATACTTGGAACATGTATCTATATTACCTCAACTTTCATTCTGCGCCAAATATCATTATGATGATGGATTGCAAAATATGTGCTCTTGCGCTGACTTCCTGAATGGCCCGGGATAGAGGAGCTACCCCGCTGGTACTCGTGCTGGAGCAAGCTCTCTTCTAGCTGGCTTGCGTGTGTGTTGTGGCAGCCATCTACCGATCCATAAGCACTGCCCCCTGCTTGTTATGTGCCTTACATGGATTACACTGTTCTCTTGCCCTTTTGTCTATGTATTCACCTCTGGTTTTGTTTACTTTTTAAGATTTTGTTTATTTACTTTTCGTAAAATTTGACATTATTATGTGTCTTTACAAAAATGAGTATGTCAAAAATATCATCATATAAATAAGTTGGAGAAGAAATACCAAATTCTTTTCTTACAGAATACTCCATATTTTTCACTTATCTTTAATATTATAGTGGTGATGTTAAACATATATTTTTGTTGGGAATGGTGGCTCATGCCTTTAATCCCAGCACTCTGGAGGCAGAGGCATGCAAATCACTAGGAGTTCAAGCCTGGTTTATATAGTGAGTTCCAGGCCAGCTGGAACTACAGGGACCCCCCATCTCAAAAGACCCAAAATAGTACATTTTTGATATTTGTAATCCTTGTAATATTTTTCTTCCTTTGAAAATTAAAAAAGTTTCAAAATATATTTTATTAGGCTTTTGTACATTTCATACAACAGTTCTACCAGGCCTCATGCACTATGCCATACATGCATTTTGTCAGATGTCTGCTGCATAAGGAAGCATTGCTCTTCAGTGTTGAGGAATAAACTAGTATTCTCTCCAGCCCCTATTTCACTATGTTCCATGAGCCTTAGGTGTAGAGGTAACACAACGGACATGTCACTTAGGGGTGGGCACCTCCCAGAATAGTTTTAAGCACTATATTGAAAAGGAGTTGAGATAGCAAACAGCCCTGTCTTGTTCTGGATATTAATTAGAATGTTTCCACTTTTTCTCCATTTAGAAAGATGTAAACCACAGTTTTGTTGTACATAGCTTTAATATTGTTGAGGTTTTGCTGTATATAGCTTCACTATTGTTGAGGTTTGCTCCCTGCAGCTCAGTTCCCTCTAGTACTTTTAACATAAATGTATGTTGAATTTTGTCAAAGGATTTTCTGCATCTATTGAGATAGCAGTCTTGTTTTTGTCCATTTGCACACTCTTGTTTTGTACATTTATGTTTTATTACATTTGTTGACTTACATATGCTGAACCATCCCCACTTCTCTGGAATAAAGCAGAATTGATTGTGGTGGAAGTTTTATTTGACCTGTGTCTGTATGCAGTTTGCAAGTATTTTGTTGAAAATCTTTGCATCTGTATTCATTAAGGATATGGACCTTTACCTGGTTTTTGGTATTAGAGTGATTCTTGCTTCATAGAAGGAGTCTGGGAGTTCTTTTGTTTCTATCTTTTCGAATAATTTGAGAAGACTTGGAGCTGGGCGTAGTGGTGCACACCTTCAATCCTAGCACTTGGGAAGCAGAGGCAGGTGGATATTTGTGACTTCAAGGCCAGCCTGGTCAACAGAGTGAGTTCCAAGACAGCTGGGGTTACAGGGAGACCCTGACTCGGGAAACAAAACAAAACAAAACAAAACAAAACAAAACAAAAAAACCTGGTTATCTCTGCTGTGACTCTATCTGGACCTGGGCTCTTATAGTCAGGACGTTTTATATTACTGTATCAATTTCCTTATGTGTTATGCGTCTTTTTAAGCTCTTAATCTCTTCTTGGTTTAACTTTGATGATTTCCATGAATTTAGAAAAGCATTCATTTCTTTCAGATTCTTAAATTTAATAGAATTTTTAACTTAAATGGTTTGGAATTTGTTGGTGCCTGTTGTGATGTTTCTGCTTTCATCCCTGATTGTATTAATTTGGATTTTTTTCTTTCTTTCTTTTGGTTAACCTGTCTAGCTTTTCAAAGAACCAGTTCTTAGATTCATTGATTGTTTGGTTCTATTTCATTAATTTCAGGTCTGATTTTTGTTAACTTCTAATCTAATAGATTTGCATTTGCTTTGTTCTTTCCTTTCCAGCCAGGGTGTTTAGTAGTTCTACTGATAAGTCGTTTTATGTGCTTTTCTGGTTTTTTTAATGTGGGAAATTAAGGCTATAAAGTTCCATCTTAGAATTGCTTATAAACTTCCCTCTTAGCCTGTCCCAGAGATTTTGTTGTGCTGTATTAGCACTTTTACTTAATTCCAGGAATATTTTTTTTCTTTCTTGGTTTCTTCTTTGGCCGATTCATCATTCAGAGAGGTGTTGTTTAATCTCCACGAGTTCATGTAGTTAACAGAGCTACTTTTGTTATAGACTATATTCTGAATGGCAATGTGGTCTGATAGACTATGTGGCATTATTTCCGTTTTTATTTGTTGAGAGTTGTTTTGTGTCCCATTATGTGGTCAAATTTTAGAGAAACTTGCATGGGGTAATGCATATAAAGAGTATTATTTGGTGCTCTGGTGGAATGTTCTATATATGTCTGTTAGGTCCATTTGATGTACGCTGTTATTTAATTCAGATCTAGGGTATTGAAGTCACATGCTTACTCTGGGCTATTGAAGTCACTTACTATTATTGTGTTAGGGTTAATATGTATTTTACAGTCCTGTAATTCTGCTTTTATGAAATTCTGTGCACCAGAGTTTGGTGCATATATGTTCATGGTTATAATATCATCTTAATCAATTCCTCCTTTGATTAGAATGAAGTGACCCTTGTTATCTCTCTGATTAGTTTTAATTTGAACTTTTTTCAGATTTTAGAATTGCCACACCTGTTTTCCTTTTAGTGCAATTTGCTTGGAATATTTTTCCTATCCTCTCAACCTAAAGTAGTGTTATACTTGAAGTTGGGGTGAGTTTCTTAAAGACGACAGTGAGATGAATTTTCTTTCTTTTTTTTTTTTTTTTTTGGTCTTTTCAAGACAGGGTCTCCCTGGAGCTCTGGCTGTCCTGGAATTCACTCTGTAGACCAGGCTAGCCTTGAACTCACAAAGATCCGCCTGCCCCTGCCTCCCAAGTGCTAGGATTAAAGGTGCGGCCACCGCGCCCGGCTGAATTTTCTTTCCTAATCCATTCCACTAGCCTGTGCCTTTTGACTAGGGAATTGAGGCCATTGGTATTTAGAGTTATCACTGAAATATGTACATTGATTGCCATAATTTCAATTAGCTTGTGTTCTTGGTCCTATTTTATGTTTCTATAATAACTTCCTTTGTGTTCTTTCTGTAATGTCTTGGATATGCTCATTCCTATCTTTGGTCCTATATATTGCTTTGAGTACTCTGTGTACGGATGGTTTATTGGCCATGGATTCCTTCAGCCTTTTTGTGTCATGGATAATTTTCCTTTACCTTTTGAATGTGATGGTTTTCCTGGGTAAAGCATTTAGGTTGGGCATACAAGTTCATTTTGAACTGTGAGTAATTTGGTCCAGGCTTTTCTAGTTTTCACAGTTTTCATTGAAATGCCAGCTGTAGTTCTGATGAATTTTCCTTTGTATATAACTTGGCATTTTTCTTTAGTGGCTTTCAGTAACCTTTCTTTGTTTAGTATTTTTACCATGGTATCCTCTTGGGAGTTTCTGTTCTGGCCCTGTCTAACTGGTGTTCTGTTTGTTTTTTTTTTAATATGTATAAAGTACGTCTTTTCTTAATTTAGGTAAGTTTTATTCTGTAATCCTACTGAACATCTGCTCAATGGCATTGGCCTGAGATTCTTCTTCTTATGTGCCTATGATGCATAGATTTGGTCTTTTCATTTTGTCCCATTTTCCTGGTTATTTCATTCCTATATTTTTTTTTCTGATTTTTCAGATTCTTTGCTTGAGGAGACTAATTCTTCAACTTTGTCATACAGTCTTGATATTTTGTCTTCTGTTTTATTCATTCTACTTGTGAGGCTTTCTCGTGTTATTTAAAATTGACTTATTGAGTTTTTCAATTCCAACTTCATTTCAACTTGGATTTATTCTATCTCTTCTGTGATTTGGGAGCATCTATCCCAGCCTTTGATGTTCATGATTATACTCTTAGCTTTTTGTACACACTCCTTACATATAGCAAATATACAAAGTCTGAAATCAAACTATAGGTTAATCGCAAAATATATTTAGGGGTTCACAGTTCAACTATAAGCTTGTATAGAAGTAAAAAAAAAATGTAACTTTACATTCCTAAATTACAAAACAATTTGATGTACATTTTAATGCACTCAAAAATTTTGTTCTTTCTCAAAAATCTTAGAACAGAGAGTGAATTCACTCTTCGAGGCTTAAATTATTTATGTTATTCTATTCAGCTTCTATCACCTGCTTGTGCCTATCCTCTTTGAACTGTTTTCCTATGTTTGCTTTAAGTTTTTTTTAATCATGTTTGTAATTGATCTCTTAATTTCTTTGCCTTGGGATTCCTCCAGGTGATTCTCATTATAGTATACTTCTGTAGGAGTAGTGGGTTTTGTTGGGGATATTTCTTTCATATTGTGTGTGTTTGTGTGTTTCCATTTAGTCAAATTGATTTCTTTTGCTGGTTGTGTGTCTGATAGAAAATTCTATACTTCCTAGTTTATTTTATAACTGGTTCTGTTTATGTTGTTGATGTAGATTGGTTGCTTTTCATTTAATTTTTAAAAGTTAGTTTGTGGGGCTGGAGAGATGGGTCAGTGGTTAAGAGCACCAACTGCTCTAGCAGAGGACCTGGATTCAATTCCCAGTGTGCTGGAGAGATTTAGTGTCAACGTGACACACCTGGGTTGAGGGAGCCTCAGTTGGGGAACAGCTCCATTGGACTAGCCTGTGACCAGGTCTGTGGAGTATTATTTTGATTTTGGGGCAATGTGGGAGGGCTCAGCCCACTATGGGTGGTGCCACCTCTGGGCAGGTTGTTGTATACCTTATAAGAGGGCAGGCTGGGCATGGGCCAGGGGAGCAAGCCAGTAAGCAGCACTCCTCCATGGCCTGTGCTTCAACTCCTGCCTCCAGGTTCCTGCCCTGAGTTCCTGCTTTGGGCTCCCTGAGTGATGAACTGTGACCCAGGAGATGTGAGCTGAATAAACCCTTTCCTCCCCAAGTTGGTGTCAGTCAGAGTGTTTTGTCACAGCAATTGAAGAGAAACTAGAACACCCAGCACCCAAATGGTGGCTAAGAACCGTCTTTAACTCTAGTTCCAGGGGAATCTGACGCCGTCTTCTGACCTCCACGTCATTGCATGACATGGTGCACCAACCTACATGCAGACAGTACACTCATATACATTAAAAAAAGAAAAGTTAGTCAGTTTGTGTGTGCTTCAGAATGGGGCATTAGGCTAATTTGAATAGTAGGCAGGTCACGCTACTGTCAGGACAATTAGAAGGCTGGTCTCAGGAATCCAAGGCAAAGTGAGGTTGGGTACATCCTTTGCAGGGGCTATCCAACTAAGCAGGAAAGAAGGCTGGTCACAGAAATCCAAGGCAACTTTGAGGTGTGGACAACCATAGCAGAAGCTGCTGTCAGAAGTCCAAGGGCAAGGAGGCAGATAGTGGTGGGGACAGCCTGCGAAGGGTCTAATAAGTCAGTCTGAAAAATCGAGCCTGTCTGTGTACAGGGGATCAGGACTCAGTAGATGGGTTTGGACCAAGACAGTAATCCAGAGATCTTGTGCACAAACCAGAAACAGTTCTGTGCTGAGAGATAGAGTATGGAGTGCATATGCAGACAGTTATTGGAGTTGCTCAGGCTGTAGGGGAATCAAGGCACAGTGAGGGTTGGGGATCTAAAAACATTACAATAGATAAAAAGATCCAGGACATTATGTAGGAATATTTTTAAAATTTTTTATTAATTTTATTTATTTCTGTATGTGTATGAATGTACTGTCTGCATGCAAGTTTGTGCACCCATGTCGTGCAATGCCGCGGAGGTCAGAAGAGGGTGTTGGATTCCCCTGGAACTGGAGTTCTCCTGGAATTGGAGTTTCAGATGGTTCTCGGCCGCCATGTGGGTGCTGAGGATCGAACACGGGTCCTCTGTAAGAGCAGTCGGCGCTCTTAACCACTAGGCCATCTCTCCAGCCCCTATGCAGGAATATTTTTAAAATCTATACTCTGCAAAATTTGTTAAGCTAAATGAATTGGATGGATATCTGAAATCACGGACTTACCAAAACTCAGCCAAGAAGAGCTTAATTGTTTAAACAGACTCACAACATATGAAGAAATTGAATCAGTAATACAAAACCTCCCAACTAAAAAAAAAAAAAAAAAAAAAAAACAAAAAACAGGCCTGGATGGATTTACAGCAGAGTTTTCATCAAACATTTAAAGAGTACTTACAACCAATATTACTTAAGGTATTTAAAATGATAGAAGCAGAGGATAACCTCCAAAATTCTTTCTATGAAGCCAGCATCACTTTAATATGAAAACTACAAAAAGATACAAGTAGATCAACTTGATTGAACATACAAGCCCCCCCCCTGCTGGATGGTGGGACCCATGAGATGTGTGGGTTTGGGCACAACTGCTTGCAAATTGGTTTTACATGAAGGATGCTTGTACTCACAAATTATCACTTATTGTTAAAAAAATGAAAACAAAACAAAACAAAACAAAAAAAACAGAGAAAGATGCACAAAAGTTATGGCAGAATGCATGATCTGGGATGGGTAGCGGTGGGGTGGGGGGAAGGGAAAGGGATATATGCCTGAACTGAATTGGAAAATGATGTATGAAATACACAAAGCATCAATAAAAATAATTGCCAAAAAAAAAAAAGGAATAGGAAACAAAGTTGTGCTGAGGCAAAAGAAGAAGAGAAATTCTATCAAGCAAAAGATACAGATCTGAAATAAGTAAGATAGATATATTAGCAAAGGACATCCAAAGATATAGTACAAAAGCAGACCAACACTTAAGCTAAAAAATCTTTCAAGGTCTTATGTAGAAGCTGCAAAAAACCTGTTTTTTTACATGATCCATCTAGCTACCCAGGTTTAGAATACCCCAGCTGGGACGAGACATTAAGTAACCCTTGTCTGACTTCCTTTCCTCCAATACAGGATCTCATTCTGTAGCCCAGGAGACCTGTAACTCACTATGTACCCTGTCTTAGCTTCCTTAATGTTGATACTATAGGTTTGAGACACTATACCTAAATAAAAATTTATTTTGGTTTGGAAAAAAAAAGATACAAGTAAAAAAACAAAACTATAGGCCCATATCCTTAATGAATATAGATGCAAAAATTCTCAACAAAATAATTGCAAATTGCATATAGGCACGCATCAAAAGACTATTCACCATAATCAAGTAGGCTTTATTCCAGAGATCCAGGGATGGTTCAACATATGTAAATCAATTAATGTGATGGATTATATTAATTGACTTCAAGATAAAAACCACATGATCATCTCAATTGATGCAGAAAATGCTTTTGATAAAACACAACATGCCCTTGTGTTTAAAGTCCTAGGGAGAATTTGACTGGAGGGAACCTTCCTCAACATAATTAAAGCTATATAGAACAAACCCACAGCCGATTCATCTTAAATGGAGAAAAGCCAGAAGCATTCCCCTTAAAGCCAGGAACCAGACAAAGTTCCCCATTCTCTCCCCTCCTTTATATATTTTTTTTTTTATCCTTATTTATTTTTGTATGTGTATGAATGTTTTGTCTGCATGCAGGTCTGTGCACCCGTGTCGTGCAATGCCGCGGAGGTCAGAAGAGGGTCTCGGATTCCCCTGGAACTGGAGTTCTCCTGGAATTGGAGTTACAGACGGTTCTTAGCCGCCATGTGGGTGCTGGGGATCGAACCCGGGTCCTCTGCAAGAGCGTCGGTGCTCTTAACCGCTAGGCTATCTCTCCAGCCCTCTCCCCTCCTTTTTAATATAGTGCTTGAAACTCTTGCTAGAGCAATAAGACAGAGGAGATTAAAGGAATACTAATAAGAAAATAGGAGGTTAAATTATCTCTTTTTGCAGGTGACCTAAGAGATCCCACAAATTCCACTAGAAAGCTCATAGAAATGATTAACAGTGTCACTAGAGTTTCAGGTTAGAAAATTAATCTACAAAATCAGTAGCCTTCCTATATGCCAACAATAAGCAACTGGAGAAGAAGTACATGGAAACCCTTCTGTTTACAATAGCCTCCCCCCCCCCAAATAAAATATCTAGGAATGAACTTGACCAAAGATATTAAAGATCTGTACAAGGAAAACTTTAAATCATTGAACAAGGAGATTGAGGAAGACATCAGAAGATGGAAGGATTTTCCATATTCATAGATTGGAAGAAGTATAGTAAAAATGTCCATCCTTCCCAAATTAATATACATATTCAATGCAATCCCAATCAAAATCCCCATGACGTTTTTTTAAAGAATTACAAAAAAATTCTAAAATTCACTCGGAGAAACAAAAGACCTCAGATAGCCAAAGCAACGCTGAGCAAAAAGAGTAAAGCAAAGGGGAATTTCCAAGATGGCAGCTCCTGGGCAGCTGTTGTGCTGTGAGCAACTAATGGCAAAGTGTGGGGGTGGGACTTAGGGGCCCACAAGTGTGTTGGGAAGTGTTGGATGTGGTTCAATGGCATTTGGATTCTTAGGGACTAGAATTTGGCACTATAGACACCAGCCAAGGGCGTCAGGGGTGACAGGGAAAGCCCATGTGTCAGCTGAGCCTGTCTCCTACTGAACCCAAGTACAGACCTTGGCACCTGGCCCTGGGGGATCAGTCCCTAGATTAAGGATGGTGTACAGTGGTTTTGTGAGTATATCTCACCGGATGGATGATTGGGGCTGGTTGTGGGGGACTCCTGCTGCACTGTAGCATAAACAGTATGACCTTCCAGCCCGCAGGACCGGGAGTGCCTGGGGCCCTTGGGGTGCCGGTTCCCCAGGCCTGGGGGATTTGGGCTGGCTTGGGTGTTGCATGGCTTAATCCATTGGGCAAACTGTTTGTTGGTTGGATGAGGGGTGTTGGCCTGTACAGGGTTAGGATAGAGTTGAGATTTTGGAGCCTAAATTAAGAAGTGAATATATATATATTTCCACATCTAAGGTTTAAGACATTGTAAAGATGAGAACAGTTAAAAGATGAACTAATTCAACAAAAGTTATCGATACCTCCAATCGTAAACTCTTATCCATGATCCCTCATGTGCTGGACAGATTTAATGTCAACTTGACACACCTGGGTTGAGGGAGACTCAGTTGGAGAATTTGCTCCATTGAACTGGCCTGTGCAGTATTATTTTGATTGCTGAGTGATGTGGGAGATCCCAGCCCATTGTGTGTGGTGCCAATCCTGGGTAGGTGTCTCTGTATTGTATAAGAAACCAGGTTGAACCAGGTTGAACAGGGGCAAGATGAACAAACCAGTAAGAAGCATTCTTGCATGGCCTGTGCTTCAGCTCCTCCTTCCAGGTTTCTGCCTTGATTTCCTATGTTGGGATCCCTCAGTGATGAACTATGACCAGGGAGATGTGAGCCAAATAATCCTTTTCCTCCCCAAACTGATTTGGTCAGAGTGTTTTGTCACAACAATTGAAAGACCAACTAAAACACCTAGTTCCTAGTAAAACAAATATTTCACCTCAATGGTTCTGATCTCTTGTTAGTCAGAGTGAATTCTTCAGACCCTGATCACCAGAAACCACAGATTCTTAATGAAAAATATCACACAAACAGCCCTGTTAATCACTGCTTCTCTTGGAACTCATAAGCCAAGCTCTCCATTTCCATTTTCTCAGTGTTATTTTCCAGTTTCCCACTGAACAGTTCACTAAGCTCCAAACACTCAAATGTTCTTCTAGCCCCAAATTCCAAATACTTCCATACTCCTCCCGCCCAACACCATGGTCAGGTCCATCATAGCAATATCCTATTCTCTGGTAACTATTTCTTTCCTAGTATTTACACTGGTCTCTTAAAACACTGACCAAAGACAAATAACAGCTTAAAATCTATCATGGAGGAGGGCCAAAGGCAGGAACTCAAGCCTGAAGGCAGGAATCAAAGCAGAAATCATGGAGGAATAGAGTTATTTGGCTTGAACATCTGGCTTATACTCGGTTTGCTGTCATACACAGCCTAAGGCCACCTTCCCAGGAGTGGCACATCTACAGTGGGCTTTGGTGTTCTACAGCCTCTACTTGCTTTAATATGTAGATTCAGAAATAATTATCAATAGGGTATAAGATACTCATATTTTTGTTAATAAAAATCTCACTACCATGCATATAACTCATTATTTATTTGTAGCTACTTCTCCCTAACAACACCACACTAAATTTCTGTACTCTATACTCTGTACCCTAATAGATAGATAGATAGATAGATAGATAGATAGATAGATAGATAATTTACATATAAAAAAACTATATAGTCGGGTTTTTGTCTTCAAATGCCTTTTGGTGTGTGTTCATCTACTGGAGCCTGGTCAACCTCTTGAGAGTCTGACCCTAAAACAAGAGTGAATATCCCCTTCCAGCAGCTATTGTTTGGCAATAGCTCCTCGTGTATTGTTTTTATTACCCACTTCCTTATATCTACACTGGGATTTTGATGTGAGACATGTCAATATTGCTAGCACTGATGTAAGTTCATGTGAGTAACTGACTCCCTGTCTGAAAAACTATTTCATTGTAGACCTCCACCTCCTCTGGAACATGCAATATTTCTGTCCCCCGTTCAATAACTATCACAGACCCTTTGGAGGTGGGCTGCAGGTGTCCTATTATAGGCTAAACTCTATAGAGTCCTATTCTCTATATGTTGGAGAGTTGGTGGTTCTTTTTGTTAATCATCATCCACTGATTAATCTATGGACATAATAAAGTCAATTAGAAATCAGTTTAATCATATTTATTAATACTATTTCCTACCTCTTCTAGAGAATTAATATATTAGGCTTTCTCCCATGATCAGTGGGCTGTCTAACTTCAGGTTCCTAAGCCTAATAACACTATCAAATATAGGATACATATTAGGAAGCAGACATTAAATCCAATTAGAAAGCAACTGATTACTCCTACAATATTTACCCCAATATTGCACCAGGGGGAATATTTTGCTAGGCCATTTTTAGCTCCAAGGATGCATATTTTGGTAGCTTCATGTTAGATTTTGCTTCAGGTAGATTGCTTATTATTTTCCAGCATTACGAAAGTTAAACAGTAGAGATGAGGCTTTGAAGTCAACATTAGATTGAGTTCTCCTTATTTGTTCCACAACTAATGGATGTAGTGTCTTCATCATTGGGATCATAATCTCTTCTTATATTGAATATGCACATAGTATAATAAGATTTTACACTGCTAGGTTTCCATATGTCTTTTAAAATATTTTTAAAGTTAAATTTTTATTGAGCACATTTCATACAACATTTCTTAATCAAATTTAGATTCATTTGCCTATCCATGCCCACCCCTCATGGCCCCTGCCCCCCACCAGAGCTCGTGGATTCTGTCATATATGTTAAGTCCTATCTTTAAATATTTTAATGTTAGTTATCCACCCACAGAATGCCTCCTCTGCCCTAACTTCTAATTCTCCTCTCCATTTGTTTCTCCCAATAACATTATTCTCTTTTTCCCTTCATATCACTGCATACTGTCTCTCATTTTGGGAAACCACCCACTTTCATGCTCTTTTAATAATTTCTTGACCCCTAAGGATTTTCTAATTGAAACATGCATATGTAAGGAAGCAAAACTAGCATCCACTTATGAGACAGACCATGTAGTGTTTGTCTTTTGGGGTCTGAGTTAACTCACTCAGGATGCATTCCAGTTCCCTTCATTTACCTCTAAATTTCGTAATTTCTTTTTTCTTAACAGGTGAATAATATTCAACTCCATAAAGGTACCATACTTTCATTATCCACGCATCAACTAATGGACCACTAAGTTATTACCATTTCCTAACTATTGTGCATAGAGCAGTAATGAATGTGGATGAGCAAGTATTGGTAGTAGGATACAGGTTGGAATAGGCCCAAGGGTGGTATGGCTGGCTGTAGGTATTCTTTTGGGCAGAAGCACTTAAGAGAGTCAGCAAGCAGCCTCCAAGCCTGGACTCCTGCTGATATCCTGCTTGCTTGTGATACCTGCACCAACTGTCTTTGATGCCTTGGGCAAAGTATTGTCACATTACCATAGCATATGGCCTGAAGTTCTGCCTGTCCCAGCCCCCAGTTATGTTTGTCCCAGACCCCTGCAAGGTTCTGTATAAAAACCCTGAGTTACAACATTAAATGAAGTTTTCCCCTTGTGGATTACTCCCAGTCTCTCGCCTGAGTCCATCTCTTTTCTTTCTTTCTCTTCTCCTGGTCTTATATCCTACCTCTCTCCCCCTCCCTGATGCAGCCCAAGCTAGGATTGTTAGGGGCTGGCTGGGAACAATCTGGAAACTTTCAGTAAGGGGAGCTGTGAGCCCTGGTTTTCACATGCAGCACATTTAAAGGAACATCAGATGGCAGCTGGATTGTGTGGTGAGTCTACTTATAGCCTTTAAGAATGTCCACATCAAATTCCATAGTGATTACATAAATTTGATCTCCAATGAGCAAATATTAAAGTTTCCCTTTCCGTACATCCTTGCCAACATTTGTCATTTTTTGGGTCTTAGCCTTTCTGACTGGGGTATGATAAAATCTCAAAGTAGTTTTCATTTGCATCTCCCTGATGAATAAAGATGTTTAATATTAAATGAAATATTTAGCAGCTATTTCTGATTCAATTTTGAGAGCTCCAGTTTTAGTTTTTGGCACCAATTTTTATTTTTATTTTTTATTTTTATTTATTTTTATTTTTGGTACCAATTTTTAATTGTGTCTTTTTAGTTTCTTTTATATCATAAATACTAACCCTCTGTCAGAGTTATAGCTGGTAATGATTTTTTTTTCATTTTGTAGGTTGCCCCCTCACTTGAATAATGGTGTTCTTGTTGTAAGAAATAGTTTTTAGTTTCATAAGGTCCATTTTGTAAGTTGTTGGATTTAATTCCTGCTTCATTTCATTAATTGACTTAATGTGTGATAGGAGTCCTGTGTATACAGTCTTATCACATGACCATAACTTCCAGTGTGGTCCCTACTTTCACCTCTATCATACTTAGGGTGTCAGGTCTTATCTTCAGGAACTTGATTCATTTGTAGTTGAGTTTTGTGCAAGGTGAGAGAAAAAGATTTATTTTCATTCTACATGTTGTTATCCTGTCATCTGAAATATACACCTGGTGGTCGTTTAATATGTTCATTATGCATGTGTCACATTCCACTAGATATTCTTCCTTTCTGGACCAGGGCTCCCAGGTCTGAGATGCTGCAAGTCTCAGGATTGTTCCCAGGCTGGCAGGCTAACAGTCCTCAGGTTTTAGCAGTAAGCAAGGAGGGGGAAGGGAATGGTGAGAAGTAACCCAGAGAGAAAAGGGAAAGGGACTTGTAGAGACCAGGAGTAAAGGACTCGGTTTAATGTTGTAACTCAAGGCTTTTTATACACATCCTTACAGGGGCTGGGGCACACAGAATTGGGGGTTGGAAGAGGTGGTTGGGACTTGAAGCAGGACTTCAGGCCATTTGCTCCAGACCAATGCTTTGCCCTTAAGGCATCAAAGACAGTTGGTGGCATAGGTTTCACAGGTGTCACAGGTTTAGCAGGATATCAGCAGGGGTCCAGGCTTGGAGGCTGCTTGCTGACTCTCTTAAGTGCTTCTGCCAAAAGAATGCCAACACTATCCAGTTTGACCAAAGCAATTTGTTGACTTTTCTCCACTCTGTATTTTTTACCCCTTTGTAAAATCATTTCACTGTAAATGCCTTAACATAAATCTGAGCCCTCGATTCTATTCCATTCATCAGTGTGTCTGTTTTTAAACCAGTGTCATGCTGTTTTTATTACTATATCTTTGTAGTATATGTTGAAATACATGATAATTATGCCTCGAGCAATTATTATTATTCAGGATTACTTTGTATGTCTTGTATATTTTTGTTTGTTTCCATATAAAATGTGAGATTTTTAAGAATTTATGTGAGGAATTTTGCTGGGATTTAATGGATGTAGCATGAGATTTTTAAGTTGCTTTTGGTAGGGTGGTCATTTTCACAATATTAACATTTCTGATAACTGCTCATGGGGAGGAAATCTTTCCATTTTCTAGTAGCTTCTTCAATATTCCACATTCTTTCTAGGATGCCAGTATTACTTTGATATCAAAACCAGATAATGTCCCCACAAAAAAGAAAATTATAGGCCAATTTCTCTGAAGAATCTAGGTGCAAATGTTCTCAATAAAATATCCACAAATGAAATGCAAGAACACATAAAAATTATCAAGCATCATCAGGTTTGCTTCATCTCAGAGATTTGACAATGATTCAACATATGTAAACCAATAAACGTAATCCACCACATAAACACAATCAAGTATGTGATCATCTCATTGGATGTAGAAAACACCTTTGACAAAATCCAACATCCATTCATCATAAAAGTCATGGAGAATCAGACAGGCATGGTGGCACATGCCTTTATTCCTAGCACTCAGGAGGCAGACGCAGGCAGAACTTTGTGAGTTGAAAGCCAGCCTGGTCTACAGAGAGAGCTCCAGGCCAGCTGCAGCTAAGGGATACCCTGTCTCAAAAATTCCAAAAAATAGTCATGGAGAATCTAGGGACACAAAAGACCAGTCTCAAAATAATAAAGGCAATATTATGTGAACCCAAGGTCAACGTCACATTAAATCAAGGAAAAAAAGCATTAAGAGAATCATATCCATGCTCTCCATGCCTGTTTTATCTAATAATTAGAGTCTTAGCAAGAGCAATATGACAAATGTGCGAAATAAAATGGATTCAAATTGGGAAGGAAAAGTCAAAGTGTTCTTATTTGTAGGTTATGTGATTCTATAAATAAAAGGTCATGAAGATGCTACCCAAAATTCCTAGAGCTGATAGACACACTCAGAAAATTGGCAGGATATAAAATTAACACACAAAACCCAGTAGTTTTCCTGTAAACCAAAAACAAATAGAGACACAATACTCTTGAAAAAAATAACATATCTTGGAATGAATCTAACCAGGGAACTGTAGGACTTCTATAATGCTAATCTCAGTGATTCTTGAAAGAAGATTATGGACACAAGTGTTTGTAAAAAGTGGCTGTGTTACTCAAATTAGTAGGCTCTTGACGATCAATTTTGTATTCTTTCCAGCATATACATTTGTCCTCTTCATCTCCATTTTTTTGGGATGACAAGCTATCACTTGTAAGGTTTCTTCCATCACAACTTCTGAGGCTTTTATTCTCAGTCTTATTTTTTATTTTTATGGAATTTCTGTGCATTTCATACGGTGCACCTTTATCATATTTAGACCCTCCTCTGTATCACATTAGAATTCTGTCGTATAGGATGAGGCGTATTGAGTCAAATGTGGGTATACAAATGTCTCTCCATGTGAGTCTAACCACTGGAGCCTGGTCAAACTAGCAAGTGTTACTCCCTTAAAGATCTAGACAACTTATCCCCAACAGGGATAAGTTGTCAAGAGTTCCTCAGCTAAGGTTCGTGCTTCTTTCCCAATTCCACAGTTCTCTGTCGAGTTTTTCTCTGTTTTGTGTTTTCATGCATCTCGTGCATGCTGTCACCACTGCTATAAATTCATATGAGCAAGTTCTCATTTGCCAGGAAAACTCAAGTTCTTTGTTTGTGGTCAACCTCGCCCCCAGGTTTGCCTCTGGCTCTTACAATCTTTAAACCTTCTCTTAGTCTACTTTTGGTAATTTTCCCTTTCCTTTTCACATTCTAATTTTTATTTGAGCCAATAAACATATATAAAGAATCCTATCATCAATTTTCAATTCAAATTGAGGACATGAATCTCCTAAAATATATGCAAGACTTTGTTCAGCTTCCAGAATTCACATATCTTTCATTCAAAGTTCATGGTTATAACTTCTTGGTAACCATGTTAGATAGTATGCAATATCAAATTTAAAAACAAACTAGACGGGTGGAGAGATGGCCTAGCGCTTAAGAGCACCGACTGCTCTTACAGAGGACCTGGGTTTGATCCCCAGCACCCACATGGCGGCCGAGAACAGTCTGCAATTCCAATTCCAAGAGAACTCCAGTTCCAGGGGAATCTGAGACCCTCTTCTGACCTCCGTGGCATTGCACGACACGGGTGCACAAACCTGCATGCAGACAGTACATTCATACATTTTATAAATAAATAAAATGTAAAAAAAAAACATTTAAAAAATAATAAAAACAAACTGGACTTAATTAGTGTAAATTATTAATAATTTTGGACTTTTATTCTCTGAAGGAAATCTCTGGTATTTGTTGGATCATCAGGATTTTTGTAGGGGCACTAATTTGGGCTCAAGGGAAATGGGCTCAAGTGGAGATCACTACTTTATTATGAAGGAATGAGAAAAACGAATTGGGATCAGGAAAACATTGTTATATTTTCTTCAGTGATATTACCTAAGACATCGGGGCTGGCAAGAGTGCGTAACTGCAGTTCTGCTTTGCATAATACAATCACTGCTTTGTGAAAGTGTGATAAACAACTGTATATGGGGCATAAACTGCTTAGTTGCAAAGAAACCTATTCATAATCATTGGGAACCTCAGAGTTTTCATATTTACCTTTAGAGTTGTTTTCTTTTTTGCAATTCCAATATAGTTTAAAAATGAAATCAATCAAAATCTGCAGGTGATGGGAGTGAATCTGGCTTACAGAAGTTTTTAGATTAGCATTCCTTTACTTATTTTTATAGTATAGCTTTGTGGTTTGTTCATATGTAAATAAATACCAATATTTGCTTCTACTCAAAACAAATTAAAGTTTCATATATATGAAGCATAAAATATACTAGAACTGAAAATGTTTTGTTCACTTTCAGTGTCTTCATGTCACTAGCAATGTGATCAACTGAGAACAGAAGCTACCTTACACTGACAAACAGCAAAAGGACACACAGGTGCTTGTTTCACACACACACACACACACACACACAAACAGAGAGAGAGAGAGAGAGAGAGAGAGAGAGAGAGAGAGAGAGAGAGAGAACCCCACAACCTCAGTTTTTTCCATTTCAAAAATGATTACAAACCCTTGATTAATATAGACCCAATGGCCACTCACTGCCAGTGAAGTACACTTAACTTTGCCATTTTATCCAAGGGCTTGCCTTTCTGACAGAAGAAAATTGATGATGCAATTTAATATCTCACATTTCTTTCCCACACTCTTCAGCAGAGAGTGTTCATTCCCTCTAACTGTTATCCACTACTGTAAGCCTGGTTTTGCTGACAACAACTTGGATTCAGAGTTTGAAGTTAAATGTTTTGCAAAAGAAACTGAAACAACATTTATTATAAACATAGAAAATGGAATCAAGCCTACTCATCCTACAAAACAAAGAATTCATGACGTGAAAATATTCAGGGAGTTGGAAAAAGTATCTGTAACAATCCTATGAAATATAGACACTATATTTAAATCAGACATTATACAAATCTGAGAAAGTGGTCAGTTTAGATATCTGTGACCATTTTATTAGATATCACTTTTTAAAATATTTTTATTTTCAGATGTATATATTCTATGTCTGACCAGTTGTTGGATTCTGCAGTGGCCTCCATCTTTTGCACAGAGTACCCTTTTTCATGAGTTGCATATGATATGCTTGTCTGTAAACATAAGATTCCATTAGTTAATGTATGGTAAGACATTTCATTTGTCTAGAATTATGATGCCTATCATCTTTTTTCTAGGCTCAATATCCTCTCCATAATTGTGCATATGGCTGAGTGTATAGTGGCTCTCATGGGTGGGAGACTCACCCTGAACTGAGAACAACAAGAGACTGAGTACTGTTGAGTGATGAAGAATATGCCTTACCTACAATTCCTACATATACTGACTAGACTCCAGTGAATCTATTTCCACAGAATGAAGTCTGGCTTGGGGAGCTTGACTGGATAGGGCTTAGATTGGATGTTGTAATGCATGAGTTCTGATGGGTAGTTGGGGCATGGGAGTGACTGGTTTGATTTGGAACCATTGTATGAGTGATACAAATGCTCGATAAACAATTTAATTAAAATAGTTTTATTTTGTGTATTTCATATATCTTAATAAAATTTTGCCCCCCTCTCCCATAAGTGCCCACCAGATTTTATGCATTCCGTCATATATGTTAAGTCCTATCCGGTCAACCACTTACACCCTGCTGTCCCTTGGTGCAAATTCATCACTGGAGTCTAGCCAGCTTATCTAGAGTCAATTTCTTTAAGAAGATCTACTCTTCCACACCCAGTAGTAATCAGTTGCCAAAGGTTCCTTGGCTATTGTTGAAGCCTGCTGCTCATTTCCCTTTTACAATGGTGTGTTTTTGTCTGAGTTGGCATGAATCTTGTCATTACCTTTGTTGCAAGTTCATGTAAGCAAGTACACAGTGGTTTAAAAGCCTCTATTTCCTTCTGCTCAAATGCCAATCCTAGCTTACAGTCTTTCCGCCTCCTCTTCCACAATAGTCCCTGAGGTTTGCGTGAGTGGGGTTTAATACAGGAGTCCTATCCAGGGATACTAACTCTATAGTCTATTATTATCTACACTTTGGCCAGCTGTGGCATTCTGTGTGCATCACAGTCTATTGTATGAGGAAGCTTCTCTGGTGAGAGTTGAGGGATGCATTAGAATACTAACTATTCCCTGTTCTACAATGCTTCATGAGCCTTATGTGTAAAGGTTAAAATAAAAATGTGTTATTTAGGGCTGGATATCTTTCATATATATATTCTTTGTGTGTGACCACTTGTGGAAACTCTGCAATAGAAGTTTGCTGTTTTAGTCTGTTCTTTGAACAATTGGATTAAGAAGTGTTATATAAAATATACAAAAACTCAATAAAAATTAAGGAGAAAAAAGATATTTGTGTTGCATATATTTCCCCAGAATGTTCCTTACATTTTCCTGGTTGTTTTTAACCCCTCAAACTGGGAATTTTATGTACTTATATTTATCACTCATAACTCTGGTAGTTTCTATGTGATAAATATGTTGAGAATGTGCAACTAGACCTTAAAAAATAAGCTTAACATGCTTCCCCCCAGTTTTACTATTTGTTTTTACTCTTGCATGACTTACGTATTCACAATTGATCATTCATTGCTTCTGATTTTGATAGTTATTGTAATAATTTGTATTTGTTTTTCATGCAAATGTGTAAATATAAATGTGCAATTATTTTACTTCTAGAGGGAGTAAAGGAAAAGGGCCCATGGTGAAAAGTACAGGTTTTATGTAAGACATATTATGGAGTTAAAAAGATTAAAAGTCAACACAATCCAGTCTGGAGAACTGAGAAAAGTGATTAGAGGGTTTGAGTTTAGGAATGCAATATCTGATTTAGAGAGATAGAAGAGGGCTATGGTCTTGACTGCAGGTTCGCTGATCAGCCCTGATCTGAGGTCTTTGAGAAATACATAAAAGAAATGAATGTCCTCTTGTATATCCATGCTTCTAATATAGCTGACCATAGCAGATTTCATTGAAATTTAGGATGGCTTTGAACAAGAAGTTTCTACTGAGAAGCCAATCCAGACCACCCCATAAACAAGGAGCTAAATGTGAGTCAACCATGACCATATATGTTTATATTTCCATGACTAGAATAGAGTTAAATCTCTACCATGGTAAATCTACAAGCTGATCCAGTAAAGTAAGAACAGAGAGAGCTTAGTATAACTAATAACACAACACACATGCACGATAGAAGACAGTAATTCTGGCCCCATGACTAAAACTAGCAGACAGCCAAGATCAAATTTGGAGCAGAAGTAAAGAGGTAATAATATTGGAAAGAGACTCAACTGTATGGGTGGATAGAACATAGACAGTGCACGTTCATCTTCCTGGCAGAGCCAGGGGGGACAGTAATAGATTGTGTAGGGCCTCCATTGGCTCAACTCATGATAGCCCAGAGAACTACCCAATGACTGCTAATTTCTTCTGGTTATGTGCTTGGAATCAAAACTGGAGCCAAAAGTATACCATTTCCTTCATAAGTTGACTATGTTAGATGTTTGTTATAGTAAATAGTAAAAATAACCCAGTCACTCTTTTCATTTTCTTTATGCATAATTTTTGAAGTCTTAAGTTTCAGTTTTCTGGCAAAACATCTCAGCTAAAAGTATGACCCTTATAATACAAATATACTCTCATGGAAGAAAATTTCATTATTCTATCACTGTGGCAATTCTTCCAAAAAATTTTAGACAAATTTCTCAATTAGGTAGAATCACAATTTCCTATCAAGAATAGCTCTTGCATCAAATGGGGGCCTGGAAAGCAATATATTTCTTTTTAAAAAGTTAGCAAGTGGGGTAGAGAGATGGCTCATCAGTTAAGATTGGCAACTACTCTTGCAGAGGACCCGGGTTTGATTCCCAGCACCCACATGGCAGCTAAGAAATGTCTTTAATTCCAGTTCCAGGGGAATCCGACACCCTCTTCTGACCTCCACTGCATTGCATGACAGAGGTGCACCAACCTACATGCAGACAGTACACTCATACACACAAAAAATAATAAATAAAAAAAATAAAAAGTTAACAAGTAATTCCTCAATGTAATCAAAGACATATATAGGAAATCCACAGCCAATACCATCTTAAATGGGGAACCCACAGAAGCATTCCCTTTAAACATAGGAACTCATCAAAGCTGCCCCCTGTCACCACTCCTCTTCAATATAGTGCTTGAAACACTTGCTAGGGCAATAAGGCAAGAAAAGGAAATTAAAGGAGTACTAGTTGGAAAAGAGGAAGTCAAGCTATCCCTTTTTGGTGACTATAAGATGGTTTACTTAAGGGATGCTAAAAACTCCACCAGAAAACTCCTAGAAACAGTTAAGAGCTTCAGTAAAGTGGCAGGATACAAAATTAACCTAGAAAAATCAGTAGCCTTTATTTACACCAACAACAAGCAACTGAAGAAGGAATACAAGGAGACCTTCCCACTCATGATGGCCTCAAAAACAATAAAATACTAGGAACAAACCTAACCAAAGACACCAAAGATCTGTACAACAAAAAATTTAAACCCTTGAAGAAGGAAATTGAAGAAGACATCAGAAGATGGAAAAACCTCCCACGCTCGTGGATTGGGAAAATTAATATAGTAAAAATGTCCATTCTACCCAAACTCTTGTATAGATTTAATGCAATCCCAACTAAAATCCCCAAGAATTTCTTCACAAGCTTGGAAAAAGTCCTTAATTACATTTGGAAAAACAAAAGACCCTGAATAGCCAAAACAATCCTGAGTGAAAAGAGCAATACAGGGGGATCTCTATACCAGACTTCAAACAATACTACAGGACTACAGTCATGAAAACAGCTTAGTACTGGCACAAAAATTTTGTTCCATTGTTGACCAATGGAACAAAACTGAAGATACAAACTTGAGCACATACAATTTCAGCCATCTCAAATTTGACAAGGGGTCAAGAAGACACAATGAAGGAAAGACAGCATCTTCAGCAAGTGGTGTTGGCAAAACTGGATCGCCACTTGTAGAAGAATGAAATTAAACCCCTACCTCTCTCCCTTTACAAAAATCAACTCCAGATGGATCTAAGACCTTAACGTGAAACCCCAAACTCTGAAGGTGATAGAAGAAAAAGTTGGCAGCACACTACAAAACATAGGCGTAGGAAAAGACTTCCTAAATCAGACAGCAGCTGAGCAAGAATTCAGGTCACCAATTGACAAATGGGACCTCATTAAACTCAAAAGCTTCTGTACATCAAAAGAAACAATCAAGGAAGTGAAGAGAAAACCCACAGAGTGGGAGGAAACCTTCAACACAGAAACATCTAACAAAGCATTGATTTCCAGAATATATAAACTACTCAAAAACAAAGAAGAAAGAAAACAAATGACCCACCCAATAGATGGAGCAAAGAACTGAACAAAGACTTCACAAGTGAGGAATTAGAGATGGGTGAGAAACATCTTAAGAAGTGTTTTATGTCACTAATAATTAAGGAAATGCAAATTAAAACCACTTTAAGATATCATCTTACTCCAATAAGATTGGCTAGGATTAAGAGAACAGATGAGGGGCTGGAGAGATGGCCTAGCGGTTAAGAGCGCCGACCGCTCTTGCAGAGGACCCGGGTTCGATCCCCAGCACCCACATGGTTGCTGAGATCCTTCTTTTACTCCAGTTCCAGGAGAACTCCAGTTCCAGGGGAATCTGAGACCCTCTTCTGACCTCCGCGGCATTACACGACACGGGTGCACAGACCTGCATGCAGACAGTACATTAATACACATACAGAAATAAATAAAATTAAAAAAAAAAAAAGAGAACAGATGATACCAAGTGCTGGAGAGGTTGTGGGGAAAGGGGAACACTCATCCACTGCTGGTGGGAATGTAAACTCATACAACCACTATGGAAAGCAGTGTGGAGGGCTTGGAATGAACCTGACCCAGCCATACCACTCCTGGGTATGAACCCCCAAGACTCATCTTATTGCAGAGATACATGTATAGCCATGTTTATTTTAGCTCTCTTCACAATAGCAAGGATCTGGAACCAACCCAAATGTCCCTCAACTGATGAGTAGATAGAGAAAATGTGGTACATCTACACAATGGAGTTCTATGCAGGTAAAGAATGGTGAAACTACAACAATATAGACTGGACATTCATTTGATCAACTTGATTGAACATACAAGCCCCCCCTGGTGGATGGTGGGACCCATGAGCTGTGTGGGTTTGGGCACAACTGCTTGCAAATTGGTTTTACATGAAGGATGCTTGTACTCACAAATTATCACTTATTGTTAAAAAAATGAAAACAAAACAAAACAAAAAAGCAGAGAAAGATGCAGAAAACTTATGGCAGAATGCATCATCTGGGATGGGTAGGGGTGGGGTGGGGGGAAGGGAAGGGGATATATGCCTTAACTGAATTGGAAAATGTTGTATGAAATACTCAAAGCATCAATAAAAAATTATTTATTTAAAAAAAAAAAGAAAGATGATATTATGAGCTTTGCAGGTAAATTGCTGGAGCTAGAAGATATCATGCTGAGTGAAACAACACAGTCCCAGAAAAACAAACGATGAATGGCATCCCTCATCTGTGGATGCTAACACCAATTATGTAATTTAATTATATGACAAACTGAGCAATGTCAATGTGATCTGAATACAACAGTGCTCTTATATTGTGCACCCCTTAAAAATAATAAAATAAATAAGTTAACAAGTATAAATTTAATAAGAGAATATTTTAAAATTTATAAACAATGTTTAAAATTGCGAAGTAATTATCTAAGCCTTATAAATGAAATTTGTTTTCTTCAGATCTAAAAATATAAAGCACAGCCTTGGCTTTCCCATCCCTCTGGATTTTTTGGACCTTCTCATTTGCCATAGCACAAATATTAGTTCACTATCACAATGTTCCCCCACAGAATATGAATACAATGGTTACCAGCAGCAGAGATCTTCATAAAGTTGTTGATCTGTGGGCATATTGAAGATTTTCAGTTATATTTCAATCTTGTTATATTTCGAGGTCAAAATGCATATGGATGCAAATTGGCCATTCTTCCTATTGTATCTAATATTATGAAGAAGGGTCTTTACTCAGAATGTGAGGTAGTCTAGAAATCCAGCTGTTAGGAGTTTTTGTTTACATGCTGAAATGTCAGTACTCAGAAAAGGAATGTCATTCATACTATACAATCAAGATTCTCAGACTCCAAATCCAGCAAAGTCACAGCTGTGTCACAACATAAAATATTTACAATAATTATTGAATACCTTTGTAATATGGCAAATACATTTTCATAGGATTGTGTCACATTACCAGGTGATTGTTTAAGACTAAATGCCGGATAAATGAATATCTTTTGGTATTCTGAGAGATGTGAATATCTTCAGGTTTGAATGCACAGAGAATGTTGGTAATTTTCAGGTTATCTATCTCTGGAAATAAGTATCTGTCCTGATTGTGAATGTTATTCACATTTGAAATTTCCTCAGTAAGATAGTTATTGTCTTTGAGAATCTTATTTAGGAATAAAAGTATTTTTCTTACATGTTCTTTATGTATGTATATCCTTATTTTCAGCACTGCAACAATAAACATTGAAACATTTACAAAAAATAAGTATAGTGCTCCACCTTAATATCAATATGCTCATGCTGAAAGAATTTCTTAATATTTTAATGGAATGATCTTTCCTCACATTTCTTACATTATCACCATCATGGAAGTGAATATCTGATAAGATTACTATATACTAAACATATTTTTACCTTTTGAGTGACCTTTTTTTTTTATTCTACTTGAAAGCTAATCCCTAACGGAATTCAAAGACCCTCTCATGTCATTCTAAATCTGCATTTCTCCATATCAAATCACCCCAGTTCTTGTACTATTCATAAGCCTTAGGAATTTTTTGTTTTTCTTTCTTAATATAATACTTTTACTGATGTTTTGTGTATTTCAGACATCATTTTTCAGTTCAATTTTGACATATTCCACTTTCCCTTTCTTCCACCTCATCCTAGTTCATGCATTCTGCCATACATGTCCTGCATATTTCTCAGTCTTTTTAAAGTTATTTTTTTCTCTGAAAAGGTTTATTGTTTGGGGAAGAATTTCACTATATCAGTCCATTTTTTGACCCAGTCCTTATGTTGTAGTTCCCTCCCAATTGTATTGCTCCAAAATATGCCTATATAAATGTCATATACATACCAGAACTATGTCTTCCAGGAATAAACTGTATGTTAACTCCAATATATGTTTAGGAGTTCACATTTTCCCTTTGATTTTTTATTACTTTAGAATATGACTATATATCTTCTGCCAATATACATTAATTACCATGTCTGAAAGTAAGTGGTAAGTTAATTCTAGGACTCATTAAGAGATTCACATTATAACATCACAGTTGCTTTCAGACTGAAAGAAATATAACACTAACGTTGCTCAGCTTGCCTTTCACTTGGGGGATTTGGTAATAGCATCCACAAATGATGGATGTGGGGAGGCTGTGTTACTTCACTTAGTATAACAGCTTCGGGTTCCATCCATTTACCTGCAAAATTCATGATGTCATCTTTTTTACCACTGCATAGAACTCTATTGTGTAATGCACCACATTTTTTTTTCCAGATCTTTGCTGTTGTAAATATAGCTGCAAAAAAGATAGATTGCATGTACCTTTGCAGTAGTATGTGTCTTGTGGGTATATACACAGGAGTACTATGGATGAGTCAGGTGGTAGGCTCACTTTGAGTCTTTTATTTTTTATTCATTTATTTTTTTAATTTACTTTTGTATGTGTATGAATGTACTGTCTGCATGCAGGTTTGTGCACCCGTGTAGTGCAATGCCGCGGAGGTCAGAAGAGGGTGTCGGATACCCCTGGAACTGGAGTTAAAGATGGTTCTCAGCCGCCATGTGGGTGCTGGGGATCGAACCCGGGTCCTCTGCAATAGCAGTCCGTGCTCTTACCCACTTTTCCATACTGCTTTCCACAGCGGTTGTATAAGTTTATATTCCCACCAGCAGTGGATGAGTGTTCCGCTTTTCCCACAACCTCTCCAGCATTTTGTGTCTTTTGTTTTCTTGATCTTAGCCAGTCTTATTAGAGTGAGATGGTACCTTAAATTGGTTTTAATTTGCATTTTCTTAATTATTAGCGATGTTGAACACTTTTTAAGATGTTTTATGAGTTGGAAAGATGGCCTAGCAGTTAAGAGCACTGACTTCTCTTGCTGAGGACCCAGGTTCAATCCTCAGCACCTACATGGTGGCTGAGAACCATCTTTAACTCCAGTTCCAGGGGAATTTGACACCCTCTTCTGACCTTCGTGACATTGCACTACACCACTACGCAGGTGCACCAACCTACATGCAGACAGTACACTCATACACATAAAAAGTAAATAAAATTAATAAAAAAGATGTTTCTCAGCTATCTTTACTTCCTCACTGGTGAATTCTCTGTTCAGCTCTTTACTCCATCTTTTGAGTGAGTCATTTGTTTTCTTACATCTTTGTTTTTTGAGGAGTCTACATATTCTGGATGTTAATGCTCTGTTAGATGCATCACTGGTGAAGGTTTCCTCCAACTCTGTGGGTTTTCTCTTCAATTAAAATAGTTGCAAGTTACATACAGACCCACATCAAAAAGATTATCCATCATGATCAAGTTGGATTCATATTAGAGATGCAGGGATGATTCAACATACATAAAACAATAAAAATCATAAAACACAAAAATGGACCAAAAGACAAAATTCGCACATCCATTTCAATTGATGCAGAGAAACCCTTTTGCAAGATCCAGCATCCCTTCATGTTCAAGGCTCTGGAGGGAATTGGACTGAAGGGAGCATTCCTCATATAATCAAAGCCATATACAACAAAACCACAGCCAACATCATCCTAAATGGAGAAAAATTAGAATCATTCCTCTTAAAGGCCAGAACCTGGCAAGGCTATCCCCTATCACTACTCCTCTTCAATATAGTGCTTGAAACACTTGCTAGAGCAATAAGGCAAGAAAGGGAAATTAAAGGACTACTAATTGGAAAAGAAGTCAACTTACCCCTGTTTGCAGATGAAATGATAGTTTACCTGAGCAATGCTGTAAACTCCACCAGAAAACTCCTAGAAATTACTAAGATTTTCAGTAAAGTGGCAGGATACAAATCTAACCAAGAATAATCAGTAGCTCTTCTTTATACCAACAACAAGCAACTGGAAAGAGAATATAAGGAGAGTCTCCCACTCACAATAGCCTCAAAAAGAAAAAATAATATCTAGGAACAAACCTAACCAAAGACACCAAATATGTCTAGAACAGAAAATGTAAACCCCTAAAGAAAGAGATTGGCGAAGACATCCGAAGGTGGAATGTCTTACTATGCTCATGGATTGGAAAGTTTAATATAATAAAAATGACCATTTTACCCAAATTAATATACATATTTAATGCAGTCCCAATTAAAATCCCCATGAGTTTCTTCACAGACTTGAAAGAAAAAAAAATCCTTAAATTCATATGGAAAGACAAAAGACCCCAAATAGCTAAAGCAACCCTGAGCAAAAAAATGCAATACAAGGGGGATCACCTTACTGGACTTCAAACTATACTACAAGGCTACAGACATAAAGACAGTCTGGTACTGGCAGAAAAACAGAACCGTTGACCAATGGAACAAAATTGAAGATCCAAATGTGAGCTTATACAATTTCAGCCAGCTCATAGTCAATAAAGGGCAAAAAAAAAAAATCTCACTGGAGGAAAGATAATATCTTCAGCAAATGGTGCTTGCAAAACTGGATCACTATATGTAGAAGAACAAAATTAAACCCCTACCACTCGCCCTGTACAAAAATCAACTCCCAAGTGTATCAAATAACTCAACGTGAAACCTGAAACCCTGGAGGTGATAGAAGAAAAATTTGGTAGCAATCTACAAGACATAGGAGTAGGTAAAGACTTTCTAGATCAAACATCAGCTGTGCAGGAAATAAGATCGCATGTGTGACCTCATCAAACTCAAAAGCTTAAGTGCACTTTTGATGTTCTAATAGTTTAACTACTCGTTTCTTTTTTGGTAGCCATGCCATTATCCTTATGTAAATATGTAAGTTAAAGTTACATTACTGGGGCTGGAGAAATGGCCTAGCGGTTAAGAGCACCAACTGCTCTTGCAGAGGACCCGGGTTCGACCCCCAGCACCCAGATGGTGGCTGAGAACAGTCTGTAGCTTCAATTCCAGGAGAACTCAATTCCAGGGGAATCTCATAGCCATGAAGACAGTAAATTCATACAAATAAACAAACAAACAAATAAATACATAAATAAATAAGTTGCATTACTAAAAACTAAATAAAATTTGAATTTCAGTCTCACTAGTCCTATTTCTAGAAATTTATATGAATGGAAAATGAATGTAGAATATTTCTAATATCTGAGAAAATTTTATTGCATGACATTTCATCATGAGGTGGGTGGAAATAGTAAGCAAACTCAGTCCCAGAAACAGGCTATCAAATTCCAGAAACCCAGCTAAAACCCTTCACATGCAAGTGCATATAATGATATGTATTGTCTTTGTTATGTATACCTGATGTTCTTCTGAAGCATAATAATTATGCTCAACGTTCCACAGATGAATGGTGGTAGAAAGACTGAACAAACAAAGAAACCCCAAAGATAAATGATTCAATGCAATTTACATATCTAGCACCTTGGTGGAACACAAGATATTATTCAATGCAATCTGTACAGTATTATGTTGTTATGGATAACATCCTTTAGTAAGGAGATAATAATTCGATAAGTGTTTTGTGTTTCTATCACAAATTTAAGGTTCAGTAGACTATTCTGTATTCTCAAATTAATTTCATAATTGGAATAGTATATTTTTGTTGTTAATATTATATACTGTCTCACTCTGTTTTAATCCATCAAAATAGGAATTTAGTCTGAATAATTCTTGCCTTCTGAGTATGAAAAAAAACAAAAATGAAATAAATGTTTCATTATTGTTTTTATTCCCATGTTTCCAATACCCATTTTATTATTAAGACATTGTTCTACTGATTTTATGTGTGCACTTCTTAGTATTTTCCCCTGAATCTTCATTGTTTCATCCATATTAAATTATGCAGACTTTTCTTTATGCTCTGTTTCTGTAATATACTGAAAAATGGCACAAATCCTTTGTTTATATTCAGTTTCTCAGGAGATTCAGTGATTTCCCAGGTACATTTATTCATTGAATATTGTTCAGGGATATTTCTTGAATACTGGAAGCTTCTCCTGCAGTGCTTGTAAAGAATTCATTTTGATAATCAATGCACTTCTCAGAATTTATTCTGGCTTGTATATATTTTCACCTTGATAGGCAGCTTTCAACAGCTGTCAAAGCATGGTTTCCTTTACACCAAGGAACATTTCATTTGCATTTGTGAAGATTAAGATTTAGAAATTATGAATTATTTTAATATATGGAAATAAAATTCAAGTTATAAGAGCATTTTTCAATAAGATTCTATATAATACTTATAGCTGATAGTTACTGAAAATCTTGGTAATAAAATTCCCCAAGTGGTACAGAGGTCTGTATGACATACATGATACCAATAAGAATAAATTTCAAGGGCTAGATAGAGGAGTCAGTGGATAAGAGCACTGAGGACTCACCAGAGGACTCGGGTTTGGTTCCCAGCATCCATATGACAGCTAACAACTGTTTGTAACTACAGTTCCAGAAGACTTGATGCCCTCTTCTGGTCTCCATGAGCATTGCATGACATGGGAGGAATTGCATACATTCAGGTAAAATACTCATATACATAAAGCATAAATAAAGATTTTTAAGATTAAGTTCAGTTGATATCTCTGGATCTGTGTAGTTTAAAATGTAAAGCAAAAGCTCTGTGATCCTGTTGACACATCTCTGAGTAAAGTCAGAAAGATATCATGTAGTCTAAGGCCAAATAACACTCCCAACTCTGTGAAGGTAGCAAGGTAGCTAAGGTTCATTATTCAAATAGTTGCTTTTCCTTGGAATTGTAATTCCTTTTTTTTTTTTTTTTTTTTTTTAGCAAGAAATGTGTTTCTGTTCTCCACCAGCTTAGAGTTATTTAAACAAAACTAATAACATTCTTTACTAGAAACCAAAGCATATCATTCTTTAGATTCTACCAGGACTCTCTCACAGAATTGGATTATTCTGTTCTGAAACAATATCCATAGATTCATAGCACGCACTAGCTTCTTTCTCCGGTACTGGTGAATCATTCTTCAGTTCGTCATTCTTACCATACCAAACTCTGTGCAGTATTGTGTGTCACGGGACTAGCCAGTCTCAGGATCCCAAGGAAAGAATCCTTTACGAACAATTAGATGAAAACAATGTGGTTAAAATAATCTAGTATTTTGTTGATTACCTTACAATATGTTTACATAAACAAAAGCAAAGTTTCTGTTAACTATACCAATAACACATGGCTATACATTGTAATTTGCTTTTTTGCCCATTTCTTTACTACTATATTATTTAACTGAAAACTGAAATCGTAAACACCACAAAGAGAATGGCTATAAATGAAGACGTTTATGACAATGTAATAATGTCTATGATGGAAGAGACCCAATGTCAATTGGAATATCAAGAAGATGTTAGGCAGTGGCATATAAGCTCTTATTTTTAGTGTTTGGCACATTTTTATTTATAATACTGAGGGACACCTTACATGACCATCAATAAAACAATAACTCTGGAAATTATTTTTCATCAGTGTTGGTATATAAAATTATCAAAATGAAATGGAATCTGAGAAAGAGACAGGACTGGGTGACATAGGTGAGCAGGATATGATATTATATAAAGAATGGAATTTTAGGTTTTTTTTAAAAATTTTCCAATAGAATAAGCATAAAAGAATGGAAATAAGTACAATAATGTTAATGAGATTATTTTTGTTTGCATATACTCAAATACACTATTGTTAACTTAAATTCCACATCTGAGAATTTGTCTTTCTGACCATGTATTATTTTCAGTGATCACAACTTTCCAATGCATCTTTTTTCATGAAACTATCATGATTACATTTTTATGGCCAAATAAATTTCTATTATGTATATGCAACAGATTTTTTATCAATTCGTCTGGTAGTAGACATGTATGACAGTTGCATATCCCAATTATTGTGAATGATTCCTCAATTAACATGCATATACAAGAATCGTTCGAACCCGAGGGTAATATTCATGGTATAATCTCAGATGGTATTTCTATTTTAAATTACTTTTTAAGAACTTCAATACTAAGTGAAAGGAAGCAACATCCAACTTTCAATTATAACCTTAAATATTAATGGGCTAAACTCCCCAATAAAAAGGCATAGACTGGGAGAAAGGATTAGGAAACAAAACCCATCTATATGCTGTCTACAAGAAACCCATCTCAATCTCAAGGATAGGCACCAACTTAAGGTGAAGGGATGGAAGAGAGTATTTCAAGCAAATGGTACCAAAAAGAAAGCAGGTGTGGCTATTCTAATATCAGACAAAATTGACTTCAAAGCAAAAGAAATCAAAAGAGACAAAGAGGGCCATTACATCTTTATTAAAGGAACAATTGACGATGAAGATTTCACAATCATAAATATATATGCACCAAACATCAGTGCACCAAACTTTATAAAGACAATTCTTCAGGATCTCAAGGCACAGATTAACCCCAGCACACTAATACTAGGGGACTTCAATACCCCATTAAGTCCTCTAGACAGATCAACAGGACAAAGGATAAACAGAGAGACATCTGAACTAAATGACACAATACACCAAATGGACCTCACAGACATCTACCGAATATTTCACCCAAACACCAGAGAATACACTTTCTACTCAGCACCTCATGGAACATTCTCCAAAATAGACCATATACTGGGACACAGGGAAAAACTCAACAAATATAAAAAGATTGAAATAATCTCATGCATTCTATCAGACCACAGTGCAATAAAACTCAATATCAACACCAGAATAAACCCTACAACCTACAGGAACACATGGAGACTAAACAACACTCTCCTGAATAATGAGTGGGTCAAGGAAGAAATAAAAAAAGAAATAAAAACATTCCTGGAACTGAATGACAATGATAAAACAACACAGCAAAATCTATGGGACACTCTTAAAGCAATCCTAAGAGGGAAGTTTATAGCTCTAAGTGCCCACATTAAAAAAACAGAAAGAGCACAAGTGAATGATCTAACACTGCAGCTAAAAATACTTGAGAGACAACAACAAATGAACCCTAAACGGAGCAGACAAGAAGAAATAACAAAAATCAGAGCAGAGATCAATGAAATAGAAACAAAGAAAACCATACAAAAAATCAATGAATCCAAAAGTTGGTTCTTTGAGAGAATAAACAAGATAGACAGACCTCTAGCCCAGTTAACCAAAAGAAAGAGGGAACAACTCCAAATCAATAGAATCTGTGATGAAAGGGGAAATATCACAACAGACAATGAAAAGATCCAGACAATCATACGGGACTACTTCAAAAACTTATATTCTACTAAGTTTGAAAACCTAGAAGAAATGGATGAATATCTGAAATCCTGGGAATCACCAAAGCTCAACCAAGAAGAGATCGACAGCCTAAACAGACCAATAGTACAGGAAGAAATCGAAGATGTAATAAGTAGCCTCCCAACCAAAAAATGCCCAGGCCCGGATGGATTCACGGCAGAATTCTATAAAATATTTCGTAAAGACTTACAACCATTACTACTTAAATTGTTTAGAAGGATACAAATGGAGGGACTTCTCCCAAATTCCTTCTATGAAGCCAGCATTACGCTACTACCAAAACCAGGGAAAGATACAACCAAAAAGGAGAACTATAGACCCATCTCCCTAATGAACACAGATGCCAAAATTCTAAACAGGATTCTGGCAAATCGCATACAGACTCACATCAAGAAAATCATCCACCATGACCAAGTTGGATTCATACCAGAGATGCAGGGATGGTTCAACATACGAAAATCAATAAACATCATCAAACATATCAATGGACTGAAGGACAAAAACCACACCATCATCTCAATTGATGCGGAGAAAGCCTTTGACAAAATCCAGCATCCTTTCATGTTTAAAGTCCTGGAGGGAATTGGTCTGGAGGGATCATTCCTCAATGTAATCAAAGCCATATACAGGAAACCCACAGCCAATATCATCCTAAATGGGGAAATGACAGAAGCATTCCCCTTAAAGGTAGGAACTCGGCAAGGCTGCCCCCTGTCACCACTCCTTTTCAATATAGTGCTGGAAACCCTTGCTAGGGCAATAAGGCAAGAAAAGGAAATTAAAGGAGTTCTAATTGGAAAAGAGGAAGTCAAGCTATCCCTTTTTGCTGATGATATGATTGTCTACCTAAGGGATGCTAAGAACTCCACCAGAAAACTCCTAGAAATGATTAAGAGCTTTGGTAAAGTGGCAGGATACAAAATAAATCTAGAAAAATCAGTAGCCTTTCTTTACACCAACAACAAGCAACTGAAGAAGGACTACAAGGAGACCTTCCCACTCACAATAGCCTCAAAAACAATAAAATACCTAGGAACAAACCTAACCAAAGACACCAAGGATCTCTACAACAAAAATTTTAAACCCCTGAAAAAGGAAATTGAGGAAGACATCAGAAGATGGACAAACCTCCCATGCTCATGGATTGGGAAAATAAATATAGTAAAAATGTCCATCCTACCCAAACTAGTGTACAGATTTAATGCGATCCCAATCAGAATCCCCAAGAGTTTCTTCACAGGCCTGGAAAAAAAAATCCTCAATTTCATTTGGAAAAACAAAAGACCCCGAATAGCCAAAGCAACCCTGAGTGAAAAGAGCAATACAGGGGGGATCGCTATACCAGACATCAAACTATACTATAGGGCTATAGTCATAAAGACAGCCTGGTACTGGCACAAAAACAGACCAGTTGACCAATGGAATAAAACTGAAGATCCAAACCTGAGCTCATACAATTTCAGCCACCTCATATTTGACAAGGGGGCCAAGAAGACACAATGGAAGAAAGACAGCATCTTCAGCAAGTGGTGCTGGCAAAACTGGATCACCACTTGTAGAAGAATGAAATTAAACCCCTACCTCTCACCTTGTACAAAGGTCAACTCCAGATGGACCAAAGACCTCAACGTGAAACCCCAAACTCTGGAGGTGATAGAAGAGAAGCTTGGCAGCAGACTACAAGACATAGGTGTAGGAAAAGACTTCCTAAATCAGACAGCAGCTGCACAAGAAATAAGATCGACAATTGACAAATGGGACCTCATTAAACTCAAAAGCTTCTGTACATCAAAGGAAGCAATAAAGGAAGTGAGGAGAAGACCCACAGAGTGGGAGGAAACCTTCACAGCAGATACATCTGACAAAGCATTAATTTCCAGAGTATACAAGCTACTCAAAAAACAAAGAAGAAAGAAAACAAATGAATCATTCAAAAGATGGAGCAAAGATCTGAATAGAGACTTCACAGAGGAGGAGTTAGAGATGGCCGAGAAACATCTTAAGAAGTGTTCAACATCTCTGATAATTAAGGAAATGCAAATTAAAACCACTCTGAGATATCACCTTACTCCAATAAGACTGGCTAGGATCAGGAACACGAATGATACCAAGTGCTGGAGAGGTTGTGGGGAAAGGGGAACACTCATCCATTGCTGGTGGGAATGTAAACTTGTACAGCCACTATGGAAAGCAGTGTGGAGAACCCTTAGAAGACTCAAAATGAGCCTTCCATTTGACCCAGTCATACCACTCCTGGGTATATACCCACAAGACACATCTTACTGCAAAGATACATGCACAGCTATGTTTATTGCAGCTCTGTTCACAATAGCAAAAAGCTGGAACCAGCCCAGGTGCCCCTCAACTGACGAGTGGATAGAGAAAATGTGGTACATGTATACAATGGAGTTCTATGCAGCGGTAAAGAGGGACAACATCATGAACTTTGCAGGTAAATGGATGGAGCTGGAAGACATTATGTTAAGTGAAGTAACACAGTCCCAGAAAAACAAACGACAAATGGTGTCCCTCATATGTGGATGCTAGTACCAATAACCCAGATATAAACATTTCTCATGGAGAGGGATGCATAGTAAAAGAACAACAACAGAAAGACTGCATCAGAAAATGGACCGAAATGGTGAATTGGGAAGGGGGGAGGGGTGGGTGAGGGACACTGGTGTATATTCGATTAATGCATATTTAATTGACATGAGTTCAACAAGTGCCCAGTTTTGCCTAGACACTGTCTACAGGATACATGGTGTTTTAGGACTTAGTAAAAGTAAATATGTGTATATTAAACAACATTGGTTTACAGACTCTGATAAAAACGGTAATGCATCCGAGTTAAATGGAGATATAATTCACTGTTGTGTAACAACTATTTATAGTGGGTCCTGATGAAACTTACTTTCTAGGTGCCACAAAGGTTTTGATATGAGAGACTTTCTTGCCTCCCCCCCAGAACAAGGAGAAATATGACGATGATGGGGTTGCTCTCCAACTGTAAATTGGAGACAACTATTATAGAGGTAATCTCTTATAAAACTGGTAAAACTGCCTTCTTTAATTGACTAATAGACATAGAACTGTGAAAAGGATTACTCTCTGTTCAGAACCAAATATAACACTAAAGTCCTTAAACTATGCGCTTAAGCAAAATATATCAATACAGGAGCTCTGACATCAGTAATGGATTATTCCACCAGGGAGATGTTGGCCAGGGGATCTAAGGCCCCACAAAAGGTAAAGGCTCCTTGCCTCTAAACTGGGATACCTGCAAGAAGAGAGGCGATAAGGCCCTGCTGTCGAAGACCTGACGTTAACATGGGAAAGATGTATTGAGACACACATGCAAGTGTACAGATGGCCTCTGGAATACCAGAGAATGTTACCAAAGGCCACTAAACCAATAAAGCAAATACGGGTCTCCTTGAGTCAAGCAAGACTCCACCGTCAGCACCAGCTACACCTCACCTGCCTGGAAATACTGTGCAGCAGAGGCAGCCATATGCCTGTATATCCCAAATCTAATTGGCTATTGGCTCTCTCCTTGGAGGAATAACCCATGGCTGATGCCACAAGCTTACATCCTCTACAGGTTAGGAGATGTTATAAGCCACAGTAAGACCCTGTCATATTTAACAGGAAAAAATGTAATTCATGGATTAACATATCATCCAAACATATGTGTCTATACCAAAGTAACCTACCATAACTATTAGTGCTGTTTAAATACCTATATATCTAATTGCTTGTGCTTCATTAGTAGGATCGAAAGGTTATTCCTGGACAAACTGTCAGCCCATGAAAGGAAACAGCCAGAATTGACCAGAGTCCAAGACAACAGCTCCAGAGAGAGTGGACTGTTCTGCTTCTCATCCACCTGTGCCCCTTTTCTAAGCCCAGGGAATAATCTGCGGAAGAGGGGGCGTGGTAGAATGTAAGGGCTGCGATTGGGGTGAATGGTGAAACTACAGCAATGTAGTCTGGACCCTCATTTGATCAACCTGATTGAACATACAACCCCTCACCCCACGCTGGAAGGTGGGGCTGTGGGGGTTTTGGCACAACAGCCTGCAAATTGGTTTTACATGAAGGATGCTTGTACTCATGGATTATCACTTATAGCTAAAAAATGAAAAAAAATACTGAGAGAATTATGCAGGACAGTTATGGCAGAATGCATGATCTGGGTTGGGGTGGGGGTGGGGGGGAAGGGAAAGGGAAATATGCCTGAACTGAATTGGAAAATGATGTATGAAATGCACAAAGCATCAATAAAAAAAATGTTAAATAAAAAAAAAAGAACTTCAATGCTTATTTCCATGATGGATACATAACTTCACACAGTAAGTTTCCTGTTTTACTTTAAAACATCATCAATATTTCATTGGTATTAATAGCCATTCTGGTTGGAAGGAGAATTGTTAAAATATTTCAACTTGCATTTTCACTGATGACTTACAATGTTGAACACTTTGTCAAATAAGCATTACACTTCTGTAACTCCTTTTGGTTTTCTGAACATTTTTGTTAATTTTGTTTTTATCATGTCAGGAATAAGGAAATACAGTGCCTGGCACATAGCATGCCTTCAGTGTTATTTTGAAACAATAAATGAAGGTAAAACTAAAAAAAAAAAACACAAATAAGACATCAGGAAAGGCTTTTTTAAGCAACTATAGGAATTGAAAAAAGATCCCAAACACTATGCAGAGCAATATTTGGCAGTCAGCAACATGCTAGCCACAAATAAGTGGCAGGAATGAAGATACAGGGAGAAGCTCATCCATGTAGCATGGCCTTATACTCCGTGAACAATTAGAACTGAGTATGGAGCACAGAAGCAAGCATCAGATTGATCTTAGATCCAATAGTAATGTGGCAACATCCCCATTGACTTCAAAGTATATGATAATTCTCATTACTATCAATGATGCAAGGAAAAGAACACTCATCTTGATTCCATACTGGTAAAGAAAATTAGATATAAAGTAAAATACTTTGACATGGATAGGAAGCTCCATAAAGTAGAAATGAAGAGTGTCATGTGTGTCATTTCTTACTTCCTTGGTGAAAGTGCCATTTAGAAAGTCCTATGTGTCCAGTGGCATATAAACATTACATTACTTATATTTAGTTATTTTAGAGTCAAATGGGTAAGCAGTCTTGGAGGGTTCTTACTTGAAATGCCATAAATTAAAGACGTAATTTAATGGCCAAAACACAAACATCTATTGGAAATGATGACTAGCTTAGGTAATAAGCTGATAGACTATTTTTAAACTAAAATGAATTATAGTGATGATGTCACACATGAATTTACTTCTGTAATCTTTTTAAAATATTTTGTTTATTACTTTGATTCTTATGTGTATGAGTGTATTGCCTGTACGTGTGTAGGTGTACCTGTGTTAATATGATTTAGGTAAAATTGTAAGGCCTACTGTATATTTAAAATTGTATAACATACAAAAATTATAATGCAAAAATCACAGTAATAGGCCTCAAAAAATAATGGTTGCATACACTGGCAAAAGAGTGATTAAAGTAATGAATTTTGTTCTGTAGCAATAGGAAATTACATCTCATGAAGAGAAAAGACCTCCTTTGACATTTGAATAGCAAATGTCAATGAAGTATAATGGTTTGTGATAGAGTTTCTAAGATGTAACTTTGTTGTGATAGTGGAGAGCAAAAGCATAAAAGAATGAAAATATAGTACTGAGATGAGTTCTTACTTATACTTTAGAAATGAATTATTTCTTTGTATATTTCTGTCCAACAGTCTCTATTCATAGTCTCATGAGAGATAAATTCAATAAATGATGGCACAGTGTTTTCATTAGTCAGGCCCCCCAAAGGAACAAATCTAAGTTTGATATTATTTGTTTCACTGAAAAATAGAATTAGGCTTAAGAACTATCTAGGGAATATGTATTAGATCCAGTGAATTTATCTGAGATAAAACGTTAAAGAGAAAAACCTGAAAATGCTGAAGAAGGAGAAAATGTAACAATCAAATAGAAATATCACAGAGAAGGCCTGGAGAGATGGCTCAGCTGTTAAGAGCACTGGTTTGTGTTGGAGAAGACCTCAGTCTGAATCCTTGCACCCACAGAGTGGCTAATGACTGTTCTTTGCTAGAGTTTCAGGCTACCCAATGCCTTCTTCTGTCCTCCATGGGCACTATATGACATGGGTACATTTACACACATGCAGCCATAAAATACATAAAAATAAATAAATAAATACAAGCAAATAATAAATATCAAAGAGATTGGTAGTAGATATATGTTTTATGGGTAGATTGCTAAACAGATGACAAATATTGAGAGAAAACAAGTAATTATCAATTACTGATGGACTATTATGCCAGGATGAAGACAAAAGTCTTTATTTAATGATATACAGATTAATGATTACTGGATAGAGGAGAAAGATTGAGGGAGGACTAGTAATTATCAATTTTTGCCAGTTTCTCATGCCCAGTTAGGGCACAATTCTTTACATGGAGATATATAAATATCTAAGTTGACTTAATAATTACTTAACCCATACTACAACATCTTGAAGAATTTCTTTTCTTTTTTTTTAAGTACTAGCCTGTGATGCACTGGAATTGACAGGCATGAAAACTGGTAAGTACTTTTGGAAGCACTATGAATGATATCAAAATAGTATTCACCCATTTACATTTTTCCCTTAATTTTTATTGAGTTTTTGTACATGTCATATACTTATTACTCGAATTTAGACACTTTGCCCCATCCCTGCCCCCTCACTAGAATTCATGCATTCTGATATTTAAAGATCAGACCAAAACAGTAAACTTCTGCATTGAAACAATTTAAAAAAGACTAAGAAAAATATGCAAGAATTTATTGTATATGCATGAACTAGGGTGGACTGATAGCTACTATGGAACTCAGTGAGGATGTTCCTTAGAAATCCAAAAGTATTACTGTACCACACACTCATATCATTGCTTACACATTCCGAAAGATTTTATATCCTCCCTGAGCCAGGCCTGTGCATCCACATTCACTGCTTCTCTGTTCATAATAGCTAAGAAACAGAATCAGCCTTGATGTCCATCACTGGATAAATGGATAATGGAAATTTGGCACATGTTCACAATGGAATTTTATTCAGTTGTAAGGAAAAATTAAATGTTGAAATCTTCAAGGAAATGTATGGAACTGGAAAATGTTATATTAAATAAAGTAATCCAGCCTCAGAAATACAAAAGTTGTATGTTCTTGTTCGTATGTGGGTCTTAGTTTTGTACTTCTACATCCGTCCATTTAAGTTGGAGTGAATACTTAGAGGGTCCAGTATCCCAGAAACAGGCCATGGTGAGTAAGTTGCTAAGAAAATGTATATAGTAAAATATGTATGATATAAAGGTAGAGGGAGGGAGAAAAAGGAGTAGAAGGATTTAAGCAACAATGGAGGCATTATATAAAGGAGAGGAACAACGTATAGAATAATAAAACTATATCTATGAAAAAAGCCTATGGGAATTTCCTACTTATTTTATTGATGCTTTGTGTATTTCATACACCATTTTCCAATTCAGTTCAGGCATATATCCCCTTCCCTTCCCCCCACCCCACCCCTACCCATCCCAGATTATGCATTCTGCCGTAACTTTTCTGCATCTTTCTCTGTTTTTTTGTTTTGTTTTCATTTTTTTTAACAATAAGTTATAATCTGTGAGTACAAGCATCCTTCATGTAAAACCAATTTGCGAGCAGTTGTGCCCAAACCCACACAGCTCATGGGTCCCACCATCCAGCAGGGGGGGGGGCTTGTATGTTCAAATCAAGTTGATCAAATGAGTGTTAAGTCTATATTGTTGTAGTTTCACCATTCACCCCAATCGCAGCCCTTACATTCTACCATGCCCCCTCTTCCGCAGATTGTTCCCTAGGCTTAGAAAAGGGGCATAGGTGGATGAAAAGCAAAACAGTCTACTTTCTCTGGAGCTATTGTCTTGGTCTCTAGTCAATTCTGGCTGTTTTCTTTCATGGGCTGCCAGCTTGTCCAGGCATACCCTTTCGATCCTACTAATGAAGCACATGCAATTAGATATATAGGTATTTAAACAGTACTAATTGTTATGGTAGGTTACTTTGGTATAGACACAGATGTTTGGATGGTATGTTAATCCATTAATTACATTTTCTTCTGTTAACATGTGTTTTATAACATCTCCTAACCATTAGAGGATGTAACCTTGTGGCTTCAGCCGTGGGTTATTCCTCCAAGGAGAGAGCTAATAGCCAATTAGATTTGGGATATACAGACATATGGCTGCCACTGCTGCACAGTATTTCCAGGCAGGTGGGGTGTAGCTGGTGCTGACGGAGGAGTCTTGCTTGACTCAAGGAGACCTATATTTGCTTTATTGGTTTAGTGGCCTTTGATAACACTCTCTGGCATTCCAGAGACCATCTGTTCTCTTGTAAAATCAGTAAAACTGCCTTCTTTAATTGACTAATGGACATAGAAACTGTGAAAAGGATTGTTCTCTATTCAGAACCAAATATAATGCTAAAGTCTCCTTAAGCTATCCAGTTAAGCAAAATATATTAATACAGGATCTCTGACATCAGCAATGGATTATTCTACCAAGGAGATGTTGGCCAGGGGATCCAAGCCCCCACAAAAGGTAAAGGCTCCTTGCCTCCAAACTGGGATATCTGCAGGAAGAGAGGCGATAAGGCCCTGCTGTTGAAGACCTGATATAAACATGGGAAAGATGTACGGAGACCGCACTTGCAAGTATACAGAGGAAATTTCCTACTTTTTAAGCTGACTGAAAATTATATAATTACAAAAAGAAAGAGGGAAAAGAATTTATGTGAATTATCATGCAGTGATGGATCGTGCTGCTTACAGAAACCATAGGTTATTAAATGAAAATCTAAACGGCAGGTGTGAGAATCCTCCTTATGATGGGCATTACTTCAGAGGCCCCCAGGACAATACAAGCTACATACTGCCCTTGACTGCTTACCAAAATCAGATGGTATGATCCTACTACTAAAGACACCACATGCTTTGGTTGAAGTATATAGAGAATTCTTCCTGGTTGTGTATTTTTATAGATCACAGGGTGCTGGAAAAGGATGCTGAATGTAACAATACAAACCTCCCAGGCATGGTGTGCCCAAGGTATGAGAATGGCATGATCACCATGGAGGTAATGATCTCCACGTCCTATTCTGTAAGCCTGGTTAAAACTCTGTGGTGGAGAGGTTAGAGAGCCTATGGGGGAGCTATATACTGTTGTTTTGCTAAATGTACCTGTTATTGAGCTAATTTATTAATATTTATGTTTATACCAGTAGATTAGTGAGATGCTTTTAGCTTCAGTGACAGGAACTTCTGTTTGTCATGTATTATGGTGAATGCAGAAGCTAATAAGTAGTCAGAGTCCTGAGAATATGGGAAGGTTGAGTGCTCTTCTAAATGAGCATCTATAATGTCCACTCAATGTTCAAAATACCTCATCAATGAGGGGTCAGAGAGAATATAAGGGCCTCAGGATAGAGAAGGATGCTATGAAATGCAACTTCTTGACATGGCTAGTCTGTAGCTCTCACAAACTTAAAAAGTTAGGGGTCACATGTATAAGGCCTATCTCAGGACTAGCACCTTGAATTAAGTGTGGTGGTTCACAAAATGACATGAAAGTAAGACGGGGTCTTGTTAAAAGAAGAAGAAATAATGAATGATTAAATTTAGAAAGGAAAAGAAAAATCAGATTTGATAAATACTTTCAGCAAAGTAGCAAAATTTAAATCAGTAGGTTTTCTAATATCAATATTGATTACACATTTTAGGGTATAAAGTGAATGATTACAAAACTTTGAAAATCATTTTGCCTCATGTTTCATCTAGAGATGATCAGTTAATTTCGGTGAAACAACATTACAGTTGACTCTCTCAACATCTAAAAGCTATTAGTGACTCTTGAAGATCTGGGTATCCAAAGAAGAAAAGGTAAATTTTGTAGGTTAAATTCCATCAATTAAATTTTTATTCAGGTGAATTTGAATTTTTTCAAAGCCAATGCTTTATTGAAGCTCTGTTCATTTCATACAAAATTACATTAAAAATCAAATGTAGACTGGTGACTGCCCCCTGCCCCGCCACACCACCAAAGCTCATGCATTCTGCCAAACATGTTTTTGATCTTTTTCTCAATCTCTCTCAAAATTCTCAATGCAGAAGTTTACTGTTTTGAGCAGAAGTTCACTATTTCAGTCAGTTTGTTGACTCAGTCTTTTCTGTTGTTGTTGTTGTTGTTGTTGTTATTCCCTCCAATATGCATCACTCCAAAATATGTACATATGCATGCCACATATATCATAGGGTTTAGCATCTTCGGCTTATGATTTTTTAATTAGGCTGAAAGATGTCATGTTTGAAGGCTCCTCCTTGGCAAGCCCAAACTACCATTAGTTCTGCCCTTGTGATCCACACTGGGGTTTTCTCTTCCCATGGTCAACAAATGAGGTCCAGTAAGCAACACGTCTGTCTTGATCTTCCTGTACTGGTCTCCATGACATAGCCTGGGTAGTCCAAATATGGCAATCTATACTCTGAAAAGGCCAAAACCCCAGTACTAGCTCAGTCCACATGTTGGGTGTCTCAGCAGTCCCCATCTTGCACTGAAGGTTTGGAGGATTCTTGGAGAAACATGAATCTTCAGTCCATATTGGAAGGTTGAAAAGCTGTGTCTCATGTCTTTGAAGGATGGCAAAAGCAGTGGCAGCCACAGGGTAGCTGCACTTGCCAGTAAGACGGGCAAAACAACTGTGCTCATTTTTTTTGTACTTTTTGTCTTTTTACTAAGACCTCAAGTTTTATACCTGAAGTACAAATTCTCAGGACTTACTATTTATTTATTTATTTATTTATTTATTTATTTATTTATTTCTGGTTATACTTTCCTTTTAGATGTTTAAGGCCACACAGTTAGCCCAGATTAACCAAGGTTTTTGTTTTCTCAATGCCAGTTGAGGATCTGGTCCTGATCACTCTGTTTTTTGGTGGGGAAGGAGCCCCTGGATTCTTTTGGCTTTTCAATCACTAGTTCCATCCACTCAAGGACAAACTTAGGTCTTGCTAGACCAGGCTTCCTTTTCTGAACCATGAGCAGACTTTCCTCCTTATTGACTGGCCACTGCCTGAAGTCCCATTAGTGGATTTCCAAGACCTCCCTGCACAGGAAGACTGGTGACCCACATTTGCAGGACATTTCAAGAGATGCCCCCATGTATAGTTCCCTAAGACTTGGCTGAACTCTGAGGTCAAGGAACAAAGTTATCCCTTAGGTCCCTCAGGCAAATTGGTATGGGCATTCAGTATGGTTATTAAGCATCCAGAAAGGCCAAGTTACACCAGCCTGATACTTTTAACTACTCTATAATATTTTAGAAAATGCTTGGATAAAAGCTCAAGCAGCCTTGTATGAATTTGACCCTTTTCTAAGCCTAGGGAACAATCTGCGGAAGAGGGGGCACGGTACAATGTAAGGGCTGCGATTGGGGTGAATGGTGAAACTACAACAATATAGACTGGACACTCATTTGATCAACTTGATTGAAAATACAAGCTCCCTGGTGGATGGTGGGACCCGTGAGCTGTGTGGGTTTGGGCACAACTGCTCGCAAATTGGTTTTACATGAAGGATGCTTGTATTCACAAATTATCACTTATTGTTTAAAAAAATGAAAACAAAACAAAACAAAAGAAACAGAAAGATGCAGAAAAGTTACGGCAGAATGCATGATCTGGGATGGGTAGGGGTGGGGTGGGGGGAAGGGAAGGGGATATATGCCTGAAGTGAATTGGAAAATGATGTATGAAATACACAAAGCATCAATAAAAAGAAAAAAAATAAAAATAAATAAAAACACAGTGCTGTTGAAAAAAAAAGAAATTTTTTTTTCAACTGACATATCCTTTTTCGCCCTTTCTCCTCATTTGAATTTGAAACAATTGGTTATGTGAACATCTGGTAGCTTTAACAAGTACTGCATTTATCCATTAGTACTCCTACATAGATACTGTTCTATGCTACAAGGACATTTCTAATTAATGTTTGCAAAAACTTAAGTGAAATTGTCATTGTTAGAATTTTTGACAATAACAAGGCTCAATTTATTGATATTACTAGTAATTTATTTAATAAACTTTATATATACCAGTCTGTCATTAAAAACATACAAAATCTAATAATCATTTAGTAATCAAAATACTTTTAAAATTTATGCGATGAAAAGTACAGAGCAATAAGAGTTGAAGAACTGAAGCAAAACCAGTGGATAAACTCACACTGAGGGACATCTGGGTACACAAATATGACTCAATGGGCGTTAACGCTTATGAAAGAATAAATGAAATCCTGTTGGTGGGTGATGGTGGAGGTGCATATGCAAAGGAGATATAAACATTATTAAGATCCATTGTACAAAATGTACAAAAATAAAAATGGAGGCAGTACTTGTCAAATGGAAATTATTCTTCTGAATACATGTGTTTATTCACACAACTGCTAATGAAAAAGCAGACATGGTGAGGAGGTGGACACCATAGATGGAACTTAACTGAATAAAGAGCACAGTAATTTACCAAGTTGTGTTTTCCTTCAAAGTATTCGGAAATAAAGTAAAGGGAGGGGCTGGAGAGATGGCCTAGCGGTTAAGAGCGCCGACCGCTCTTGCAGAGGACCCGCGTTCGATCCCCAGCATCCACATGGCGGCCGAGAACCGTCTGAACCTCCAATTCCAGGAGAACTCCAGTTCCAGGGGAATCCGACACCATCTTCTGACCTCCGCGGCATTGCACGACACGGGTGAACACACTTGCATGCAGACAGTACATTCATACACGTACAGAAATAAGTAAAATAAAAATAAATAAATAAATAAATAAAATAAAAAAATAAAGTAAAGGGAGGTATTTCTATACCATACAATTCTCTCCCCCATTCTCCTTCACTGTTTTATATAGAATCCTATAATTGTTAAAAAGGTTTTAACATCATTTCCATTATGATCACTAATGTTGTTTCTACCATGATTTTTAATGTAATCATGTATTTGCCTTTATAAATGTCTTTAATTGGAGAGAACATCAAGGACATTATAAGATGAATATAGCCCAACTTAATCTGGGTCACTTTTGTATAAAATGTATTTGTAAAATAAGTACCATGGTATTCAAGTTAAAGAGAATTCTTATTGGAAATAATCTCCCATGTATATTAAACAGTTTATACAGAATATTTGGAGATGATTTCATGTCTTAAACCTGACTTAAACTATTAATTTAATAACCATTACAAATATGCTACCAATGTTACCACACATTAGTCTAGAACTGACTCTCAAATATGGATTCAAACATTCAGAAAGCAGCTGTACTGATTTTGGCAGGAGATTAGTTTCATAACCTCCACAGATACCAAAAGCCAAAACTCCTTAAGACTTCTTTACAAACTACTGTGTTTAACATATAACCCAAATACATTCCTTAGTATGCTATTTTTTCCTTCAGTATACTTTAAAATATCTCTAGGTTTGTTGTAATACCCAATAGAATGGAATATAGTCATTAAGGGTTATTTAATATTTAGAGAATAAGTGCAAGAGCAAGTTTGTTTGTACTCAACAAAGAAACTATCTTTTAAATGTTTTTGATCCACATTAGATTTAATATGTGTATATGCAGCCTGTGATTAGGAAGAACTGACGAATATGGACAATACTTTAATATTCCATCTATTAGTGAACACAGAAACAGAATGTGATGACATTAGCACTTAGGGTTAAATAGTTATTCTTTACATTTCACATTGATTGTAAAAATAGCTGCTCATCTGAGGCTCAGCAGTTAAGAGCACCAACTGCTCTTGCAGATGACCTGGGTTCAATTCCCATCAGCCACATGGCACCATCTTTAAGCTGGGCATGTTGGTGCACACCTTTAATCCTACCACTTGGAAGAAAGAAGCAGGTGGATCTCTGTGAGTTCAAGGCCAGTCTGGTCTACAGAGTGAGTTCTAAGCCGCCTGGGGCTATAGGAAGACCCTGTCTCAACAAAATATATAAAAAAAAGAAAGAAAAAAATTAGCCGCTCATCACAATAAAACATCAAAAAATTTAAAATTAAATGTATGATTCTAGATTTGAGGAGAATCAAATATATATATATATATATATATATATATATATATGTAATTATACAATTGGTCCTTTAAATACATGTTTCTGAACTTAGTTTTTTCTAAACTTTGTTTAAAAAATCGATCACTTGTTATATTATGTAATTCAGTGTTTTAAATTATTGAATTCTAATCATAATAGAATGTTGGATTATTATCTTGAAGAAAACTGCTCCTTGAGGTAACAAATACTTCATATAACATTAATTTACTGATAAACATATGTCCATACGGTACAAACTAAAAGAAATGTGAGTAAAAAAATGAATTTAGTACTCAATATCTGATTCTATACTAGTATGATAATAATTTCATAATCCTTTACAAATTCATTGGTATTTTAGTTAGCAATATTTTTAAAACAATTGTTCAACTAGAATTGAATTATTTCATATTTCCAAGTTATATTAAAATATAATCTTTTCAGTACTTTGGGAATATTTTATAATATTCCAAATTTCATATACATGATCTCAGGGTTAGCAAGCCCTGATATTGACAGGAAATTATAAAATATTCCAGTAAAAACTGAATTCTAATAAAAATATACTTGAAGATAGCTAATAAGCTATAAACTTTTATTTATATTATTTCTAATGAAAATACAAAAGTATTAAAATATGTAACATTCTTCCTCTCAAGATAGTTACAAATCTTATGGGAAATTACATGAAAACCTATCATTCTATTAGAGTAATCATACCATCTAATCTCTTCTGTAAAGGAGTTTCTTACTGTTCCATAAATAATAACACTAACCATTTCCCTTCAGTGTTATGCATGCATACTTCATGCAGCATGGTATGCTAATTTAGCATATTTTATTTTCTTATTTTGCATAGAAATTAATTTCTTCAGATATCTATCTCACCAGATTATGAAGATTAAAATATATTAACTGTATAGCAATACTTCATAAAATATAAATTATGTGTATGATTAAGGAGCCATGTACCTGCACTTTTAGACGTTGTATGTATACAGTGGCTGATGTGTGTATGAATATGCACACTTCCAAAGATACACACTTGGTATCCATAGATATCAAGGATTTAGATACATTGGCCTTCCTTCTTGCACAATGAATGTCTAGGGCCATATAATAAAGCTACTCTCTAGTTATGCAAAAATTATTTTTTTTCTATTATATATTTATTCTTCCCTACTACAAGATAGTAGTACTTTTTGGATTTACAGAAGCCCACAATTAAGAGACTTTTAACAGATTGTGAACATTTAAGTGTTTGGAATTTTTAAGAACTGTGTGTCTTTTAATGTTGCACTGTTTTATGGTGATTAATGTTAACATCATACCTCGGGGCCAAGAACTGGGAAGGTGGTGGTTTAATAGTGATGTATTTTGTGTGTCAAGTTGACAATGGGTCAATTGTGCTAGATAGCTTTAGTGTCAATTTGACACTCCTGGGTTGAGGGAGTCTCAACTGGGGAATTGGCTCCATTGGACTTGTCTGTGGCCATGTCTGTGGAGTATTGTCTTGACTGTTGAGCAATGTGGGAGAGCCCAGCCCACTATGGGTTGTGCCACTCTTGGACAATTTGTTGTGTATGGTATAAGAAAGAAGGCTGGGTAGATCTCTGTGAGTTCAAGGCCAGCCTGGTCAACCAGGACAGCTGGTACTAAAAGGGAGACCCTGTCTCAAAAATACCAAAAAAAGGAAAAAAACTAAAAAAAAAAATAATAATAAAGAAAGCAGACTGGGCATGGGATAGGGGAGCAAGCCAGTAGGAAGTATTCCTCCATGGCCTGTGCTCCAGCTCCTGCATCCAAGTTCCCGCCCTGAGTTCGTGAGTTCCTACTTTGGGCTCCCTGACTAATGAGCTGTGACCCAGGAGATTTGAGCTGAATAAACCCTTTCCTCCCCAAGTTGGTGTTGGTCACAATGTTTTGTCACAGCAATTGAAGAGAAACTAGAACAGCATTGAACATACTAGGCAAATATGCCACCAAGCTCTATTCCAAACAAATGTATATTCTTGGTATAGCATAATTACTAGAAGTTTCTCTGAATTGTGGGAGTTGATTGATTGAGAGATAGAGATAGAGGGAGAGAGAGAGAGAGAGAGAGAGAGAGAGAGAGAGAGAGAGAGAGAGAGAGTTTGCAGCTATAAACATTCATTTGTGTGTATCTGTATACAGGGAAGAGTCAAACTTAGGTGACAGTTTTCCGGAGATTTACACTTTGATTCTGAGAATCTCCCATTAGGACCTTGGTTTGCAAACTAGGCTCTACTGGATGGCCAACAAGCCCCAGTCTCTCCTGTCTCTTCCTCCCCAACAATGGGTTTATATATGTGTCACTATGACTGCCTTTTTATGCCCTTGTGGAGGATCTAACGCAGGTCCTTATGCTTGTATGTAGCCAGTTCTTTACTGACTGCGCCATCTCTGGAGTCCAAATTATTTAACTTTGAATCTTTTTCTTTTCCCAAAGTATATTTTATTGAATTTTCTGAATTTCATACAAAACATCATAATTATAGATAACATATATAATAATATTATAAACCTGCCCTCATCCCCCAACAGATTTCCTGCATCTGTCATATCTGTCAAGGCCTATGGAGTAAAGTTTATTTACCCAGATGTCCCTCAGTCCAAGTTCCCTGTGGTGTAGTCAGTCTACATAGATTCACGTCTGGGTGAGAAAAAGTATATCTTCTTCAGGGTAGTGACTCCAGCCCTTGTTTTTAATGAGGCAGAATGACAGTTCTGTCAGGAGAAAGCCATGCAAAGTCTTTCTTGAGATTATTCAGTACTTAGACTGCAAACAGAAAGATATAGGCAGTTTGATAAAGTTGCTCTGACATTTTCTCCTCCAAGATTTTCCAGGCAGAATAAGAAAGGTATCACATTTGCTTACCACTTTTTGTAAGAAAGCAGCGTGGACAGTAACAGGACAGCCATAACATGGAATATGTGTCCCACAGGTATGACTGAGATGGACACGGACAGAGGAGGCCTGAATGCCTGCACCTTACCCAGAAAACCATGCATAAATCCAAAACCATGGAAAGATAGTATAACTGAGATCCACACATCAAGCTCCTCCTGAAATCAATGCTGATCTCCTCAGCATTACTCCCAGTTACCAATGTAAACATTGAAGATACTCAACATAATTTTACATTCTTAGTACTCAAGCTCCATCCACAGTTTGAAATAGTTTTTATTTTCTTGTTACTGTCAAGAAAGTTTATCTTTGCAGGTAGATTACTCCTTGTTCAAAAATGAATGCTATATTTGCTGAGGTGTTTGTTTGTTATTTGTTTGTTTGTTTGTTTAAATATGGATCTCTTCCCAGAAACAATTCATGAGTATCCTGACAAAATACTGCTGTCTGAATGTATAGGGGGGAGTCCTAAAATGCCGTGTATTTGTTGATAGTACATTTTGGGGAAGTTATGTAAAAAGAGAGATACCATGTTTATGCATATGATAAAAGATGGTCTCAGGAATAGATGGATTGGGATTTTTATGATGAAACATATATGTTTGCTGAGTTTATTTGTTGTGTGGTACCTATAAATTCACACCTATCATTGATTTGAATAGGGATAATATGATTAAATTTTCAGAATTAGGATAAAATATAATTGTGTAAACTAAATGGCAAAGTATTAGTACTGTGTTTCTGGCTATAATTCCCATATTCATATAACTTAATTTTAGTGCCAAGTCATTTTTTTCTTTAGGAGTATCCAGGAATGATATGACTGGGTCACGTGGTAGACTCATTTTCAGTTTCTTGGGAGTTCTCCACACTGCTTTCCATTAGGGTTGCATGGGTTTACATTCCCACCAGCAGTGGATGAGTGTTACCCTTCCCCACAACATCTCCAGCATTTGGTATCAGGTGGTAGACACATTTTGATTCTTTTAAGTGTTCTCCACACTGCTTTCCTAGTGGTTATACAAATTTACATTCCCACCAGCAGTGGATGAGCTTTTCTCTTTCCCCACAACCTCTCCAGCACTTGGTGTCTTTTGCTTTCTTGATCCTAGCCAGTCTGATAGGAGTGTGATGATATCTTAAAGTGGTTTTAATTTCCATTTCCTTAATTATTAGTGTTGTTGAACCCTTTTTAAAAGATGTTTCTCAGCCTTCTTTCCTTCCTCACTTAAGAAGTCTCTGTTCAGTTCTTTACTTCGTCTCCTGGTACCTGGTATGCAGCCATTGATCTGGCAAATGCTTTCTTCTCAATATCAGTTCATAAGGACCACCAGAAACAATTTGCTTTCAGCAGGGAAGGTAGACAATGTATCTTTCCTGTCCTGCCTCAAGGGTATATCAACTCTCCAGCCTTGTGTCATAACTTACTTAGAAGGAATTTTGAACACATGACTCTTCCACAAAATATCACACTGGTCCACTTTATTGATGATGTTCTGCTGATTGGATCCAGTGAATGGGAGGTAGCAGCCCATCAGGACTTGGTGGTAAAGCATATGTGTATGAGAGGATGGGAAATAAATCCAACTAAAATTCAAGGGCCTTCTACCTCAGTGAAATTTCTAGGAGTTCAGTGTGTCCAGCATGCAGAGACATTCCTTCTAAGGTAAAGAATAAGATATTTCACCTGGCCCCTCCCTCTACCAAAAAAGAGGCACAAACCTTAGTGGGTCTCTTTGCATTCTTTAGGCAGCATATTCCTCATCTGGATGTGTTACTAAGACCCATACATCAATTGAGTGGGAAGGAAGCTAGCTTAGAGTGGAGCCTGGAACAGGAAAAGTTTTTTGACCAGGTCCAGGCTGCAGTGCAGGCTGCTCTGCCCCTCGGGCCATATGATCCAGCAGACCCAATGGTGCTTGAGTTATCAGAGGCAGATAGAGATGCCATCTGGAGTCTGTGACAGGCTCCCATAGGGGAATGACAGCGGAGGACCTTGGGATTTTGGAGTGCTAGGATTAGAAGAGTGGGTCACCATGCCTGGCTTCTGTTACTAGGAGTATTCTCAAAGGCAGGTCAGAGGAACAACACAAAGTAAATGGGGAAGAGCAGGTCTCTAACTCCTATAATCTTGTGGTCTCCCTGGAACACCCATATTGGTGGGCTTTACCCACAGCCATCGGGCATAAGAAAAATGTGATTGCAGATTTCTGCTTCTAATATCATAAAGCAAGGAATAGAAATTAAAAGTCTAGAGTTAAGAATTGATCATTTGATAATTTCCCAAACTGGAAATAACCTAAGTGACTATCACTATATTAAGAATATAAGATTATAGTGTATTGATTTAGGGATAACTGTGCTGTTGAGTCAATTGTCTATTCTAAACACCAATTTTCTCAGTGGAGTAAAGGCAAGGCACTGACTTTTCATATATCAGCCACAGGGCTCCTTGTAGTTGAAAAGGAGCTGGCTGGTGTTGAAACTGGCCCTGTCGCTCCTCCCTCAAGGTCAAAGCCTGGTTGCTGCAGTGCTCCATGTTTTTTGTTTTGGAGGCTGGACTTTAGAAGCAGCCTCCAAACGATGGCAGAAAACGTTGAGGATTAACAAAAGGAGAGATTCCTTAAAGACCTAAGCTTGAAACCAACACTTCTGCCCATGCCTAATTTACTGATATGTCATGTCACCAAACCCAAACTCAAGGGGGCAGGAAGTAATTCCACCATGTCTACCATTTCAAGCCAAGCTTGTCAATCAGGAGAGGTAAGAATTGTGGTTGATAACTGTTTACTCCTGTCTTCTCTCCTGACTATTTACTCAGCCCCCTAACAGTTGTACAAAGCCACTGATACAAATTTAAGGTTTGTTACATTCAAAGTCAGGAAGGGGTTCTGTGGTCAAGACCAAATTTAGGCATAAGAGAGTATATATGCTTTTTACAAGGATGTGGATCCATGAAAGAGTGAAGAATCACAGCGAGGCATGGAACACAACGCTACTGTAAAAAAAAAAAAAAAAATATCCGGTTAGAGTGCCGACCGCTCTTGCAGGGACCCGGGTTCGATCCCAGCACCCCACATGGCGGCCGAGAGCCTCTGAAACTCCAATTCCAGGAGAACTCCAGTTCAGGGGAATCTGAGACCCTCTTCTGACCTCCGCGGCATTGCACGACAGGGTGCACAACTTGCATGCAGACAGTAACAATTCTACACATAGAGAAATAAATTTAAAAAAAAGAATTAAAAAAATTTAAAATATATATATATAAATTAATAAATTTTAAAAATGTTAAGTAGCTTTATAGATTCATCAAAAGTATTATTGCTCATCTGAGCTACAGAAAAGATCCAGACATAATTTAAAATGCTTCATTTTAAGCCAATTCACCAGCATACCTTGTCTGGGAGAAATCACCTGATTTCCTCCATGGAAACCCCAATACTTAACTGATGAAAAACAGAAGGGCCTTTAAAA
>VZQC01007049.1:1095182-1157340 GCA_009823505.1 Rhizomys pruinosus | reverse complement strand
CTAGGCCACCTCTCCAGCCCCTATTTATATATTTTTTAATGAAATCTAGACCCATGTCCCCCCCATCCCCCATCCCACCAGAGCTTATGCATTCTTCCAAACATGCTTTTCATCTCTTTCTCAGTCTTTCTCAATATTGAGAAAGACTGAGAAAGACATAATCACTATTCTAAAGATAAGTTAATTCAATTCATAAAAAGAACAGAATGTGCCTTTCTTAAACTATTTAAAACCACTTCTTTACAAGGTGATGGCACCCTGATGCAAATATGGATGGTAAAGTTGGATACTTAGAAAAAACTCAAAAATTAATGCAAACTACACCCTGTTCAAATGCTGAGATTTCCATTCTAACTATTGTTAAAAGATGTAAAAGATCCTTTAAATATTGTTACTGATTTCTAGTATACTGAATTTACACTTAAACACATTGAAACTGTATGCATTCTTCAAGACCATACAGAAATTAATCAGTTATTAATAGAATTACAAAAGTTAATACAATGTAGACATCATATTATTTATATTACTGATATTAGAGCTCACATTTAGGTACCTGACTATAGATCAATTATACAGCAAACATAATTGAAACCAAAAGTATCATTTTCTTTTTTAATTTTTTTTTTATTTTATTTATTTCGGTATGTGTATCAATGTACTGTCTGCATGCAGGTTTGTGCACCCGTGTCGTGCAATGCCGCGGAGGTCAGAAGAGGGTCTCAGATTCCCCTGGAACTGGAGTTCTCCTGGAATTGGAGTTTCAGATGGCTCTCGGCCGCCATGTGGGTGCTGGGGATCGAACCCGGGTCCTCTGCAAGAGCGGTCGGCGCTCATAACCGCTAGGCCATCTCTCCAGCCCCCCTTCTAGCCATTCTTAACCAGTTCCATCTACTGAGAATGAGGTCAGGTCTTCCTAGACCAGGCTTCCCTTTGGAGCACAAGGCAACTTTCCTCTATGATGATCTTCCTCTTTATAGACTGGACACTGGCTAAGGTTCTGTTAGAGGAGCTCCAAGACCCCTGCACAGGAAGCCTGGTGACTCACAATTGCAGAACATTTTTAGGAGATGCCCCCATATAAAATCCCGTGGGAGGAAGTGACCTCAGAGGGCAAGGAACAAAAATGTTCCTTAAATCCCTTGGCTGAATTGGTATGGCCCTTGGGTTTGGGCAAAAAGCATCCAAGAAAGTTGTTACACCAATCTGGTACTTTAAGTTACTGTAATATATTTAAATAAAGCTTGAGGAAAATCCTAAGAAACCTTGCATAAACATTGACTAGAAGAAATTTAACACCATAAGATAAGCAGGCAAAGCTGATAACATAAATTGAAACAATTTTAGATGTATTTTAAATATAAATGATATATAAAATGATATATTTAAAAGTGACATATTATTAACCTCTTCTATCCTTATAATTCATGGGTTTAGTCTTTTCATAGTATCCCACAGTTCCAGGTTATTCCATTCTTCTGTTATTTTTTAATTTTTCATAATCTTTACTTGACTTATCTAATTCTTCTAATCTTGAAATTCTATTTTCTACATCATCCATTCTATTATTAAGTGTTCTTCCCATCTTTTCCAAGTTGCTTGTGGAATTTTGCATTTCCTTTTCCATTTCAACTTGAATTTTCTTCAGTGTTTCTATATCTTTTGTAATTTCACTCCACAATTTATTGTTGCTCTTTCAATTTATCCCTGTCTTCTTTTAGGTCCTGGACTGGAATTCCTTGTTTATAATTTCCTTAAATTCCCTCAAATCCTTAATTTCTCTCATCATATCCATAATTGTTCTTTTGAGATCTGTATGCTGAGTTATGTCCAAGGGGTCTTCATTAGAAGGTACTTGAATAGGGGTATTATTAGTATTTGGTGGAGATGGACCTGAGTCTTTCTTTCTTGAGCTTTAGGCATTTGGGTAGCTTCTGTCGGGAGTGGCTCTAATGTGAAGCTTAGGTGTTTAGTGAGCCAAAACTGATTTTCTTTATGTTCTTCATGTGTTTGTTTACTTATTAGTTGATGTATATGTGTGGGTACTTTAGACTCCAAAGTCTCAACTCTATCCTTACTCTCTACAGACCAACACCCAATCAGCCCAATGGGGGTCCCATGGACTGGATGGTCACAAAATATTCATATCCAAGTGGGGTGAAACCAAACATCCAACTGCTGAGATGCACCCATGAACCACTGTACACCACTCTTAATCTACCCATGGATCGTACAGGGCCAGATGCCAAGCTCTGTACTTGTGTTATGTAGGAGAAAGGCTTAACTGACATGGGCTATGTCTGTTGTCTCCTGATGCCCTTGGGCGATGTTATAGAGCTAAATTGTAATCCTTGAGGTTTCAAATGTCCTAGGACCACCTCCAGTGCTTCCCAATGCCCTTGGGGGACCCTAAGTCCCCCTCGCAATCTTTGCCCTTAGCTGCTCAGAATGCACCCATAGCCTTAGGAGCTGCCATCTTGGAAAGGAACCTCATCCAGTTTTTTTAATGCCAGAAAGTCTAAATGGATCCACATTATTTTCCATTTCAAATACAAACATCAAAATGATTATTACTTCTGTGAAATTAAGTAATATTAACATGGAAAGAAGGGAACTTAGTCATCCTTATTAAGAAATGTAAAGTTCAAACATTCACAAATGTTTCTGAGTATGATCTGGATATATTGCCAAAAGGGAGGCCATAATTTCACACTACATTGAAACCCCTTATAGGATGATTTAAGAGACTGTCTTTGCAATAACACAAAATGATGTTCCCCTCTTTCAATTTGATTCAAAAATAATAGAATCAAGTGTATTAAGATTAATATTACAACACGATGTTCACAAAACTTCATAGTAATTAGTTGCATTGCTGTTAAATTTTAAAATAGTAATAAAATAATTGTTTTATCACAACTGAATTTGAGACTAAACACTTGTAATAGCTAAGAGAAATATTTTATGTATTTAAACAGAGTATGAAAATGTGCATATATTTTACATACATTTCCTTTCTAAACATAAAACTCATGACTTTTAATAAATTTAAATTATAAATTTAACTACTACCATGTAGAATGACCAAGACAATTACCTTTTATAAAAGGCAATTAAATGGAACGACATCACAAGCCCACATGTTGCTTTATAAAGCACCAGCAATAGCTAATTAAAAGTGTCTCTGCCAGTTTCCAGATCACATATTTGATTAACAGTGCCTTTGCACTGCTATTATGTCTGTATATTTAGGACACAAAGGTTCAATTATTAATGCACCGTTCTAAATGACTATTGAGATAAATGTGCCCATATACAGACTCTTTTCATTATCACGAGTCTTGCAGAATAAACTTGTTGTCTCTGTGTTTGCAGTAAACCCCTGGTGTTTGACTGTATCATACAATCAGCTAAGGAATCAATAAATTGTTCCTAATCAGCCCTGCAGTGGCTTATCTATTAAATTAATTTTCATCTTTACCCACTCATCTTTGAAGTCCTATTGAATCAAATGGCCTTATTTTAAAAATCATGAGGGATTTCAACATTCAAATCACAAGGGCTTTTCCTCATTAACTTAAAAGGGAAGCTTGAAAAACAAATTTGAATTAATTTTGCTGAAAACCCTTTCTTTGATTCTATTATTAAAAATTAAAAAAAAATACTATCAAGAATACTTTTTGAAATAAAATTTCCATAAGTGAGGGACAATATTTTAAGAATGTAATCATAGCAAGTAGAGAAAATCCAGGAAAGGGTTTAAGAAACTAATATAAGATCAAGCGTTTATAATTACTGTAGCATTATATCTGGTCAAAATAAGGTAGAAGGCAGATTGGATGGGGTGTGCACTCCACCTTAGGCCATACACAATATTATCAATTATTATTAATATTATTATAAATGCAATGAAAAGGCATTGCTATTTATTCTAAAATACATTGATAGTATAGATTACTTTGAAATTTTAATTTCAAAACATTTCAGCAGAAAACCATACCTTGATTTCTGAGACAGGAGAGTAATAATAAAAATCAATGGCTTGATATGAGAAATTGGATGAGAAAAACACTAAGATTCAGAGATGGAGGTAGTTAAAATAGGAATGGGAAGAAAGCTTTAGAGACATCCAGTCAAAAATTCCCCATCTGCTCACCTAATTGTGCATTCATGCAACGAACAAGCCTGGGACTTTCCCAATATCTAGGAAGACAGTGGAGGGAGAAAAGAAAGTATGTCTATAGATATCTAGAGGGCATAAAAGAAGGAAATGGGCAGTGTTTCCTGGAGAATCAGAAAAATGTTGAGCCTCTTACCAAGTAGAAAACAAGGTTATAGAAGAAGCAATACTCCAAGGCAGGAAATAGTAACCTGGAGCCAACAAGCTTGTCATTATGCAAAGAATGATGGGGAAGATGGGGAAGAATTAGGAGGCAGTGGGCTCTGTAATAGCAAGCAGTAAATTACATCACTAACGCTCAAGCTAGTGCAGAAAAGTGACCCTGAGTTATTTTACAACCGATGTATTAATATATGCTGCAAAGTATAGTTTATATTGTAAGAGTATGATGGACAGAAAGTTTCTGAGAAATTTGGGTTTCTTGATATGTCATGTCTTTCTGAAACTAGGCTTAGTATGAGTTGGAAAATAGGATGGGTGGTTATATACTGGTGAAACCTAAATTGTATGTCAGGAGAATAATAAGCATCAAAACTGAAACCCAGGGTTGGGGTATCTTACCTATTTATTCACAGGAGTAATTATGGTTTTCCCAATAGGGAAATAATTTAACTATAAGATAGGGAATTGTTCTCAAAATGTGCTTTGTTTTGGTTCCAAACTCAACATCGGAAAAGTTTTAAAGCTTCCCTTAGACATCTGTGCATGTGATATTAGAGAACAAGCACAATAGAGAGGAAGCAGATTGGACTCCTGGGAAGCACCATCCATCCGCGGCATGCTTCATGGATGGACATTGGAAATGACTAAGTTCTCTATCAAGAAATAGAGACCAAGAGTGAAGGGAAAAGAGATACAGAAGTTTCTGTTTTCCCGACTGTCTTAAGGTAAATCATCCAGAAACTATCCAAAAGTTCACAACATTCCCCCTCAGCAACCTCATGACCTAAACCTGATATTAAGACTACTTGATTTTCAAGGGTGCTTGGAGTGACTACCCTGTAAACAGCAATTAATTGGAATCCACACAGGATTTATAGCCATAGATAAGGAAGGTTTGGAAACATAAAAATGACAGGAAAATTTAAAGTAAAACTCTCTAGTTAGAATAGCAAAACTAAAAACATAACCCACAGAAGTGATGGGCCATTTGTCATGTGTGAATTTAAGTAAAAATGATTTTGATTTCATTACAGACCTTATCTTAAATTGTTCAGAAAGGTATGTTCGCAAATGGGTTAAGGGAAAGGTTATAATTCATTTTAAAATACTATAATATATGCAGTGTTAATGTGAAGTTTTTAGCTGTGAATGTGAAAATCATAATCAGAGCATTGGACCTAACATGAGAAACTATAGAACAAAAATTTTTTTAAATCAAAAGTCCAGTTTTAAGAAGATGCATTTTTGAATGAGAAGACAAATATGACTCTCTCTCTCTTCTCTCTCTCTACACACACACACTCACACACACTCACACTCACACACACTCACACTCACACACACACACACACACATTGCTTTTCCCATTTTCTTCCTACTGTATGTGGACCTGATCCAAATATATTCAAGTTATTTACTCTTTAGATCAAAGGGGATGTACACTGCTGCCTCTCAGCAAGCAAAACACTGACAATTTTCACGGATGGAACTTGTGCATGAAATTGAAAATATACCCATGTAAGTAATTGTCAAAGTCTTCCCATTTTAAAATAGAACCCAAAATATGAGCTGGATTATAACCTACCAAAGAAAACTTGAGAGTTCCTTAGGTTCCCTGTTCATAGCAAAAGCCTTGACAGTCAATATCCAGTAGAACTTTACCCTTCCCAGCTCCTATTTGTTCGAGCATTTTTGCAACAAGCAAGACTCCTTGCCCCAACCATTAATTTTCCATCATAACAACACAATGAATGTGGGAATGGTGGCATATATCCCAAGTTATAGCACTCATGAAGCTGAGGAAAGAGGATCTAGAGTTCCAAACAACCAAGGGTGATGATTCTGAGGCCAGCTGAGGCAGCATGAAAATAAGGTCTCACCAAGTTGGACTGAAAAATGATGTATGAAATGTATAAAATGTCATTAATAAAAAGAACATAATTTTTTAAAAGAAAATACAGTCTTAACAAGAACAAAACAACACAAATCTCAATAATTTAAAAAGTAAATTAAACATTCATAAAGAAAACTCTCTCAAATGCACACATATTAAACCAGAGGATTCTGACTGGATCAATATGGACAAACATGTGAATGGCTTCATCATGCTCTTGTCAATACCTGAGGGGATGGGCTTATGCCAAAAGAGAAGCAATTATCACAATTATGAAGAATTTCATGTCCAAAAGAAGGACAAAATAGCACATGTTTTGTCATATAAACCTGATTCCCCACTGCTGGAGGGAATTTAACTTGTACAACCATTATGGAAAGCAGTGTGGAGAACCCTTAAAAGACTTAAAATGAGCCTACTACCTGACCCAGCCATACCACTCCTGGGTACGTACCCCCAAGACTCATCCTAGCACAAAGATACATGCACATCCATGTTTGTTGCAGCTCTTTACACAATAGCGAAGTGCTGGAAACAACACAAACGCCCCTCAGCTGAGGAGTGGATGACAAAAATGTGGTACATCTACACAATGGAGTACTAGTCAGAAGTAAAGAAAGATGACATCATGAACTTTGCAGGTGAATGGATGCAACTGGAAGCCATTATGCTAAGTGATGTAACACAGTCCCAGAAAATCAAGCAGCGAATGGTCTCCCTCATTTCTTGAATTTCTATTTGTGTCCTTTTCCTTCTGTTGGTTTCCTTTTTCTGTCTTATTACATAAATAATTTGTTAATAATTTATCTCTTAATCATTTACCTGTATCTCTTTGTATCATTGTAGATGGAAGTCTACACTTTTTATAGAATTAATGTTTTCCAACAACATAAAACAACCAAGCAATAAAGTCTTATTTCTTTTATCACAGCCTTTCTATTTTGTAATTGTAACAAAAATGATATGTCCAAATATTTTAAACTCTTAATTCAATGATATAATTCTGGAAGGAATCGTATTTTTGAGGAACAAACATTATTGGAAAGAGAAAGACAAGGGCCTGTATTTAGACATTGCCAATCCTGTCTTTCTTGATATGACAGGCACTCCTTGATACCATTTCATTCTAACGGAAGAATTTTAACTACTTTACTTAAAGCCAGTCATTCTAAAGTCCAAATTTCAAAGTTTTATTTCACTAAAGAATGTTTCCACAAACAAAGGTTCTGCTTTTCTGTACATGGAATTACGGTTTGCAAGTGTCATATGTCAGCTGCTTAGAATTATCACTGCACTAGCGTCTGACATCTATAGCTACTATAGAACACTTGGAGTGTTAGGTATAACAGTGTTTAACTACTCTATTTTTCAGTGACACTTTGTCTTTTCTTTGCCTTAAAAATCAATCTAATTATGATATGTATGAGCATGGTGTTCATTAGTTCTTTCAACATTCATTGTCTTTGCCTTGTCAATCAATGAATTGTGACTTTAACAAATTTGAGAAGTATTCAGCCATTTTTTCTATTTCTATCTCACTCTATTTTTCTTAATATGTAGCTTCAAGTTGAGAAGTAGTAACTTTCAGTATGTTCTGTACAGCAAAAGGAACAACCAAGGAAGTGAATAAAGAACTCATAGATGGGAGGAAATCTTCTGACAGAAGATTCATCTGACAGAGCATTAATGCCAAGAATATATAGACTACTCAAAAAACAAAGAAATAAGAAAACAAATGACCTACTCAAAAGATGGAATAAAGAGCACAGAACAGAGACTGCTCCAGTGAGGAAGTAAAGATGGCTGAGAAACATCTTAAAAAGTGTTCAACATCATTAATAATTAAGGAAATGCAAATTAAAACCACTCTCAGATATCATCTCACTCCTATACAACTGGCTAAGATCAAGAACACAAAAGACACCAAATTATGGAGAAGTTGTAGGGAAAGGGAAATACTCATTCATTGTTGGTGGGAATGTAAACTTGTGCAACCATTATGGAAAGCAGTGTGGAGAACCCTTAAAAGATTCAAAATGAGGGCTGGAGAGATGGCCTAGTGGTTAAGAGTACAGACTGCTCTTGCAGAGGACCGGGGTTCGATCCCCAGCAACCACATGGCGGCTAAGAACCGTCTGTAACTCCAATTCCAGGACAACTCCAGTTCCAGGGGAATCCGAGACCCTCTTCTGACCTCCGTGGCATTGCACGACATGGGTGCACAAACATACATGCAGAAAATACACTCATACACATACAAAAATAAATAAATTAAAAAAAAAGACTCAAAATGAGCCTATCACCTGACCCAGCCATGCCACTCCTGGGTATATACCCAAAGATTCATCCTACTGCAAAGATACATGCACATCCATGTTTATTATAGCTCTCTTCACAATAGCAAAGACCGGGAACAACCCCAAATGCCCCCAACTGACAAATGAATGACAAAAATGTGGTACATCTACACAATGGAGTACTACTCAGCTGTAAAGAAAGATGACATTATTAACTTTGCAGATAAATGGATGAAACTCAAAGCCATTATGCTAAGTGAAGTAACACAGTCCCCCCAAAACAAGCAGGGAATGGTCTCCCTCATTTGTGGATGTTAACACCAAATCCCCAGATGAAAGGCAACCTGAACAACATTACTGTTATATTTCTGTTTATCTGAAAGCAACTATGTTTTTATAATGTAAATCTCTTAATGTGCTCTAGAATTGACCTACCACTTACGTTCAGACCCTGTAATTACTGTGTATGATGAGTGGAAAGTATGTATTCATATTTTAGAGTAATAAAAATTAAAGGAGGAAAATGTGAATTCCTAAACATAAAAAAGACTGGGATAAAATGCAGGACAGTTATGGCAGAATGCATGATCTGGGATGGGGTCAGGGGAAGGGAAAGGGGAATATGTTTAAACTGAACTGAGAAATGATGTCTGAAATACACAAAACATTAATAAAAGCATTATAAAAAAAGAAATAAACTTTTGGTACTCATGGATTACTCATCGTATCCTTTTGTTAGAGTGGTAAGAATGGACTAAGTTAGGGTTGTAAAGAAATAAAAATTATCATCACTTAAGGATAATAAAATTTCTCCACAGGAAATCATTGAATGCTTATAAATCTAATGAAGAGAAATGTTTATCAATTCAGACTTATGAACTAGCAGTAAAGATTTTTATAATTTGAAAAGATGTAATTATAGTATCAGTAAGAACTGTAATTTACCTAGATGTTTATGTTTTTAGGATATTTTTAAGTATGTATCAATAAAGATGACATTTGCCCGAAATAATTGGACATGTACCTAGTTCATTGATGAGAAAACTTAATATCATAAGAAATTTTTTTTAAAAATCTGTTGACTTGATGGCCACTCATGTCCAAATAAATGTCATTTACGCTTCTAAGAAATTGGGATGTCACAATGAAAAAATAGAAAATTGTTTATGAAGATAAATTTATTTATTTAATAAATCCAAAAAAATTCTGATAGAAATTATAAAATAATTATTTTTTCTGAAAACCATGATTAACCAATCCTGAAGTCTAAATACAAAAGTAGAATACAAATATAGTCACTATGATTCTATGAAAGGAGCAGATGAATATGAGCCTAGAGAATCAGAAGAACTTGTGTGGATGGAAGGATCTTTCTAGGTTCTAGCAAAACAGTAGTTTCAGAAAGTAGGAAGTACAACAGGTCTCCAACAAATGAAAATAATGTTTCTTGCTTTCTGCAAAGTCATCGATGAAATGTAATAAACTATCTAACATGTATAAGTTATGATAAAAATGGAAATTTAAGAAATTGCTTTAATTTATTAAATAGTAAGACACAAATGGTGTTTTAATTCCATCATCTTTAAACTTGCAAGCTTAATCTGTCTAAACTGTGTAAGTTTTATGATAAAAAGGAAATATCAAATTCACCTCAACTTTTTTGGAGGGAGCGGGAGTCTCTGTTTCTCCAGCTGGCCTGGAACTCACTATGTAGACCGGACTGACCTCATTATTACAGAGATTCACTAGCCTCTGCCTCCAAAGTCCTGTGATTAAAGCTGTATATCATCACTACATGCAGTTTTTCAACTTATTCAGTTGTATGATTGATACAAATTTATAATTCCACCACTGTCTTCTTGCAACATCACACTCTCCTGTTGTGAGAGACAGAAGCTTGAACTACGAGATTTCCAAGCTCTTCACATTATGGAAACCTATTACTCATTATTGCTTGATATACATATATTTAAATAATTTATCATTTTAATTTGACTCATAAGTAATATGTTTTCTGTATGCTGAGTATTATATTTATACTGTTAGACATATCTCAGAACCTGTATTACTGTGGACAATTTTTTTTTACTTCATTCCCCTGAAATTTAAAATATTCAAATACATGATTTTTATAGTTTATATTTTCATAATTTGTACTTACCTATGGAATGTCATCTACTTAGTAAGTAAACAATGGCTTGCTTAATAATTATTCAGTAATTCTATACATTAGAATCTAGGCAGTGTCAAATGTAGGTACCGCCTTGTGAAAAAATTGCCATATCCATTCATAATTAAATTTTATGGGAAGTACGGGGATAATTTCCTTCTACTTATTATAAAGTCAACATTCAAAAATATTTTCTTGAATTAAACTACTGGTTTAAATTTCTATGGTGGAGCTATAGAAATAATAGAGTCTTTATTCTGTTGGTTTGTTTCAGTGTAGACAGTTTTTCCTTAAATTATCTTTATTGGTCTAAAGTGCAACCAAATTTCTAGTCAGCTTAATAAGGAATTCCAGTTTCTTGACTGGGAAGCTCTCTTCTAGCCTCATTAAGCTTATGAACAGAGCCTTCCTTTTCACTGTTGTAGGAATAGCAATGAACATAGACAGGACACATTCACACCAAAATTTGAATAAGTTGCAGAGATAGAGGACACTTCTAAATAGTCAGCTGTAGATTCTGGCTTACTCAATAGCTGTTCCCTAAAGATTTAGATCATCCAGTGTTGTGAGACATAGGACTAACCCCCAAGGGATCGTGGCAATTGGACAGACATGCTTTTCTTTGTGTTACTCAATCCTAGGTACATTAATTGCAATTTTGAGGAGCTGTTTCTTATTCTTTCACCTTTAGAATTAACAGTCATCTTCCTAATGCATAATATCTCCAAAAGCCCTTTAATATGCTGACTTCATTTGCACAAAGCCCTTCTGTTGCTCTTACCTCATTAGCCTCTCGCCAAAACGGTAATAATGATACCAAGCATCATCTACCGCGAAATGCTTCTGTGCTGCGAAGATAGCATGCTTTCTTGGATTTGTTAGCTAGATCCTTAAACAGCATGATAGATTAGTACTTACTGTTAAACTTTGTAAATTATGCTTTTCCATCAATAAGAAAGACAATATGTTCTAAGTTAAAATACAGATTTGTACCTAATACTAATTGACAATACACCTCATTTCAGTTTTCTCAAACTTACATGAGAATACATTAAAATAAATTGATGGGAAATAAAGATGTTTTAAAAAATAATCCAACATCAAATTATATTTCAAAGCATTTATTTAGCAGAATCAGCCCATCAGACTAAGGAAAAAAGCAGATTTTAATTAATATAATCGGGTCTGTTGAACATTTGACTCATTGTTTCTTTTAGTTTACAATGGCATTCCATCAATTATTTTTTTGCGTGAGTTGAAAGTGAAAATTAATTGTGGTGGCAAAGATAAAAAATGAGTTGCTTGACATCTAACAAACAAAAATGAACTCTTTAGGCTGCAGAGATGGCTCAGTGGATGAGAGCTCATGTTGTTCCTGCAGGGCCAGATACCAGTTTCTAGCACCCACCACCTTATCCCCCCGTCTATACACATATGCACATAATTTTTAAAATAAAAAAATGTCTTAAAATGAGTACTTCTCCTTCAGGCTGATTGGGAGATGAAATTGTTTTTTTTTCCTTTTAAACTGTACATTCATCAATGTCATATTATCAATTCTTCATTTTATTTTACAAACATTTTAATGACAGATTTTAAGTAAAATGTGCAGCTAACTAATTATCTGTCACTGATTAATTGATTTTTAAAATTATGACTGTGATTATTATACACTTTATTATGTGAAAGCTCATGTATATTAATATATTGACTAAAGATAGTTAAAAATGCTGTTCTCAGGCTGTGTGCTGCTCCAAGTCACTGCATAACATGTAAAACAGTATCTTTGAGGTCATCTAGCCCTTGCTTGAGAGACTCCACTTTACATGGGATATTTAGAATGGAAGTTAAAGGTTGGGGTATTCTGCACCATGTAGGATCCATAAACAAGTCCATCTGCTCAGCAACACCCATAAGGCACAGACTGGAAAATATCTTACAAGAGAATAAATTTATAATATCCTGTGTAGCTTTACGTACAAAATGTACAAAATTTTGAACCAGATAAACTACAACTTTAATTCAATTATGGAAACTGTAAGACTGTAAGTAATTTAAAGCATACTAAGTAAGAAATTCACATTTTATTTCTTTAAAAGTATGCCTAATATTCATGTTTTCAATTATACCAATCAACATTTGGAATCTTTCTGGATATATGAAAGAATATTTGTTTCCATAATCAAAACACATAGATAATTTTTGGATTTCATAATTACTCATAAATCTTTCCTAAAACAGTAAATTAGCCAAGAAGAGTTGAGAAAACCTGCAACATTGTTTTTGTAGTAATGATATAACAATGAAATCATAAGGATATGGATCATTTTGGAAGATGAAGTCCTGGGGCTTAGAAGTGTAGCTCATCTGGAAAAGCACTTGCCTTGTAATCACAATACCTGATTTTGAACACTAACACCGATCTAGAAAGAGCCAGGTGTGGTAGTGTGGGTGCTATAATGCGAGCAGTGAGGGCATGGAGAAAGGGTGACCTTTGGAGCTTACTGAACAGCCAGCCTATGGCTGCTTACTGACTGCCAGACAACTTGGGGCTTACTGAACAGCCTGCCCATCACTGCTTACTGACTGCCAGGCAAATGATAGAATGGAAAATAAAACGAAGGAACAGTAGACAATACCAGAACAATACTCCAGGATTTCCCTGGCCTCAACACATACTTCACATATATATGCTTGTTCCTCTGCCCTGTAATCAGGCTGATTTCTTGTATAACCCAGGAACACGGGATCAAGCAGTGGTACCAGGCACATTGGGCTGGGCCTTCCCACATTACTCAGCAATCAAGAAAATGACTCACAGACATGCTCCTAGGCCAGTCCAAGAGAAGAACTTCCCCAAGTGCTATTCCTTTAGATGTCACGATGACAACTACAGTCACCCAAGGCACTTGTGTACTACTACAGTTGCAGGTTGGAATAGGTACTATTATAACTAAAATTTTAAAATCAAAGAACACTCCACAGTCTCTTATTTTATTCAAAGGTTTCAGTTGGGAGTCTCTTTGTAAATCTCCATTCCCTGAAAGAAGTTTCTCTGGTGAAAGTTGAGATATGCATATATAGCATCCTTGCTATTATCACACAAGTGGGTATATCACTCCAGAGCAGTCTTTATTGTAGCTCACAAAGCTCATAGCTGGGTAAGACATGATTATCGGTATATTCCAGTACCATGCTTAGCACTTTCTTGGCACAGAATATTTGTAAGACCCAGAGATTATAAGACCCAGAAAACCTCATAGTCCAGGCGGCAGGGAAGTTGCACACATAAGCTCATACCAATTGTGTCATTATCAACAATATGTCCATAAGGTGAATCCCTACAATATGTCAGCATGGGGGTGGAAGGATGAGTGATAAATCATAACTCTTGCTGAGGACCTGTTGCAACTAATTTTTGTATGGAGAGGGGGGTCAGTATTAAATGGTGTGATGCTAGCTAGGCTGGCCAGGATCCAGTAAATGGAAACACATCTAAGAGTATTTGAAGAATGTAAATTAGACTTGATTGGCTTAGGAAAAAAATATCATAACGCAGTACATGGTGTTTGCATGGAGAGAGTCTGAGTGTTATCAAAACACAATATATGCATTTTAAAAAATAATAAATGAAATATATTTAAATAAGTTGAAACCAAGCAAGCACAAAAAGCACTTGAACAGAGAGATAAAACCTCAGATAAAATATCTATGAGGTTACTTTGACCATGCGGTCCCAAAAGATGCAGTCTTGAACATAGCTCAGACTCAAGCCTGGATAGCTCAGAGAAATATTTTGCAGCGACTACCACATTCCACCAGTGCATGCTGCAGGACTGTGTGGAAGTCAGACATCAAATAGTCACCACTCAAAGCATAAGGCAAAAGAGAAAGAAAGAAGGAAATCGGGGCCAGAGAGATGGCTCAGCAGTTAAGAGCACTGCCTCCCCTCACAGAGTGTCTGGGTTCTATTCCCAGCACTCATCTTGTGGCTAACTACTGTTCATAACTCTGGGTCCAGGGGAATCTGGTGCTTGCTTCTGACTTCTACAGGCATTGCAAGACACTGGTGCATCTATATGCATGCAGGCAATACACTTATGTACATAAAATAAAAAATAAAGACAATATATTTAAAAAACACATTTCTTTTTTGGGCTACAATAGAGATTGGACATAGACAAAGGCTAAAGCCTATTTCCAGAATCCCTTCCACTTACAGCTCCAATATACTCATGCTCAGAAAACTCCAGTGCTGCTGATATTCCTCCTTGTCAGAAGATACTCTGTTTGATGAAGAGAAGTACATTGTAGCTTAAGTCAAAAAAGAAAAATAGCAAATCAATGGTATGTGTTTGTGTTTGTGTGTGTGTGTGTGTGTGTGTGTGTGTGTGTGTGTGTGTGTGTGTGTGTGTGTGTGTGCTATTTGAAAAGTTTTGTTGATAGTTCGGTACATATAGTGACTCTTATAATCACTTTAATAGACAGAAAGCTGGAAGATGGTGTTAAGTGGAACAACGGGTTAAAGCAGAGGCCTCTAGACTTCTACTTTTATATTTGTTTTTTGTAAGATCTGCCTCTCCTTGTTCTAATAAATTATCTTTAAATCGCAAAACACTGGGTATAATATTCATATTTCAATGTAATGAATCTAAATAATTCCTCATCATGAATTGTACCAAATGATATTACTTTTGCTTTAAATTCCCTAAATCCTAATTAAGTTTTCTAAAGCAAGAGCAATACAAGTGACTTGATTCTAGATGAGTAATGTCAAGCTCAGGAAAAAAAAAATTAAATTCTGGTGTCTGTAGAATAATACAGCACCTGTTTTATATTGTACACACCAAGAAAATACTCCCAGGAAAATGAAGTCTAATATAGTCATTATTAAATGTTTATTAGTCACAGCTCAAAATCTCATTAATTGTACTGCTGTACAGAAACACCTATTTCTCAAGCACAAACACCTTTCAGTTTTGATAATTAAAACTTCAGATGTCAAGATACTTCCAGCTCAAGGTGGTCAGTATTGCAGGGATTATTTGGCAATAAAATCTTGGTTCTAACCATTCATTCTCCTATTTATAATCTGAACGAACTACATTCTTTTGTATATTTTCTTTCAAAATTACCAAAGTGAACACTTTTAAACTTTTATTCATTGCAATAAGAAATAAACAGGGGGCTGGAGAGATGGCCTAGCAGTTAAGAGCGCCGACCGCTCTTACAGAGGACCCAGGTTCGATCCCCAGCACCCACATGGCGGCCGAGAACCGTCTGAAACTCCAATTCCAGGAGAACTTCAGTTCCAGGGGAATCTGAGACCCTCTTCTGACCTCCGCGGCATTGCACGACACGGGTGCACAGACCTGCATGCAGACAGTACATTCATTCACATACAGAAATAAATAAAAAATTAAAAAAAAGAAAAAAAGAAATAAACAGAAAAAAAAAACAGACTATGTAAATTAAGTTAAGTGAAATATAATAAGGAATTAATGCTGGAAGTTAGGAAATAGTTATTTTTGATGTTTAGATACTCACCTGTGTTTTAATCCATTTCTGTGGCAAAAATGTCAATTATAAATATAAAGAGGAATGAACTATTTTGATGAAATCCTATGTTACTTATTGACACAAACACATAGAAAATAGTACCCTGATCTTAGTTTACATGAATCTACCAAAAATTAGTTTGCAAAACCACAACCTAGTATTAGTTCAATATGACCATAAATTAATATCTTGAGAAAATATAAATTAGGGGAAGAGAAAGGAAAAAAAAAGCATAATTATGACTTATTGGATGTTCTCTCATTTTTGTTGTAAGCTTAATGCTTTAGACAAGAGACTTTCAATTAATTTTGGTGTATTTGGATGTATATGTGGTCGGCAGATATGCATATTCATGACATGTATGTGTCTAATTCACATCTCGGTGGTGTTCCTGCCTGTGTTTGCATATGCCTATTTAGGTCCAAGAAACTGAGGTTAAGTGTTTTCACGGTTCTTCTCCACTTTATTGGCTGAAGCAGTCTCTCACTTTAACCCATAATTGACTGAAATCTTTCTCTCTATCTCTGTAGTGGAGGGATTTAAAGGCAGCTAACCTGGCTGGGAGGCTACTCATATTAGTGCTAGTGAATCTGAACTCTTGGGCAATCTCTTCATTTATCCATCAAGCCATCTCCCCAGACCTTAGATTATCAATTCTTGATGTTGCACCATAGAATATAATTTGAAATACACATGTAAAAGGCATAACAATTTGCAGCCTGGCTTTGTCATTTAATTTGCTGTTGATTTTATTTTTGACGCAGAAAATGCCAATGTACCTCCCCTTACTGTCCTTTGTTGCCTCTCACTAGCGAGTCCAGAACAAGACACTAAGATAATCACCCACAGACATGCTATAAACTATGATTCTACAACAGGAAAGGAAAATCACATGGAAGAGATAGCAAATTAGCATTATCAGTTCAAGTACAGAGTATAGATGACTATTGTGCTATCTATCACTTCTAAGTACATCTCTATGCAAAAGTCTTCCCAGATTTAAAGGAAATTAAATCCATAAGAGACAGGAAATTCCACCATATTCTCTCAAACTGACTTGAACCTGAATTTTTATTTCCCATGACTTCTTGAAGAATTCGATTTCCCTCTTCTAAAATAAATAATATAGAAATACTAAAAGTTTATTATCCAACTGCGGTGTTTACTAGTTACCAGATAGCTACAGAAATTTCGATGTTTGTCAAACATATTATTTGGAAGAATTAATGTTTAAAAATTGTATACTAGGAAAACAAAGTTAGATATGCAATGACCACTTCTTGTAATGTCCAAACAAATCACGGGGAATTCCTAGTTTTAAAGACATGAAAAACATCACTAACAAAATACAATTCTTAAAAATTACTGCTTTTTCTTTCAGATACAATTTCATATTGCCTGTGTGGGATCTAGTGTCCCTTGCTATGAGAGTTAATCTTGACTGTCAACTTGATTATTAAGAGGTGGCTCAGTGATGATTAAAGTATAATTCAGAATATGCCTGTAAGGAATTTCTAGAGGATTATGTGAGGTCTGCAGCTCCACTCAGCATGTGGGTGCCACCAGCACTTAGATTCAGTGACAAAATAACAATAAACAATAAAAGAGGAGGGGAGGAAGGAAGGAAGAGTTCTTCCAGGGCCCCTTGTCTCCTATTTTCTGACCATTATTATGAGAACTGCTGTGCCATGTTGTCATACCAGCCTGGAATGCTGCCCTGAGCTAAAAAAAAAAACAAAAAAAAAAAAACAAAAACAAAAAAAAACAAACAAACAAAAAAAAACCTCCTTTTAAGTGTTTATGTCAGGTATTGCATCACGGCATCATAGTGGTGAGATGTTTGACCAGTTGTATTTCATCATAAAACATTGTACAACAATTTCTATAGAGACAATAGAGCTATAAATCATCTCTTTCTCAGGCTCAGTTATAAATAATATGAAATTTTTCTGATTACAGATTTTTTCAAAGCCAATTTTTATTGAAGGTTTTGTGCATTTCATACAAAATTTCCAATCAAATCTAGACTCATTGCCCCTTCTTTGCCCTCACCCCCCACTCCACCAGAGCTCATGCATTCTGCCAAACATGTCTTTCATCTTTTTCTCAGTCTCCTTCAAAATTTTTGAGGCAGAAGTTTACTGTTTGGAGCAGAAGTTCAGGTTTCAGTCAGTTCTCTGACCCAGTCTTTTGTTGTTGTTTTTCCTTTCAATTCGCATCACTACAAAATATGCATATGTGCATGCCACATTTATCTTTTAGCATCTTCAGCTTATGATTTCTTTTTTTTTATTAGGCTGAAAGATGTCATGTTTGAAGGCTTCTCCTTGGCAAGCCCAAACAACCATCAGTCCTGCTTGTGCTCCACACTGGGGTTTTCCTTTCCCATGGTCACCGAATGAGGTCCAGTAAGCACCAAGTCCTGTCTTGATCCTCCTGTACTGCTCTCTGTGATAAAGCCTGGGTAGTCCAACAATGGCAATCAATACTCTGAACAGGCTGAAACCCCAGTACTAGCTCAGTCCATGATTACAGATCGTTTTATGACTGTCAAATAAATGTTCATACCACTATCAAATATTCTGTTTGATGAAATTCCCAGTTGGGTTAAATGATTATTCTTCAAGTTTGTAGTCCAAATGGAAACATTATTGGTGTTTTATGTACAATTTCCTTTAATATTTACCACAAATATAATTTATTCACTTTTGTCTCCAAATCTCATTTCTAAAATTACTTTAATATAATTTATTTAAGTATATTATGTACTAAAATAATAATTTAATCATTTTAATCCATTTTCTAATTCTGTTTTTAGTCTTGATCTGTTTCCTTGATATTACAAACATTATTAATGTTATGATAATTTTATCTTATAGTTTTCTTCAAAATGGAAGAAGCGGTTGGAAAGGGGAGATGGTGTGGAAATACTTTTAAAGAAATGCTGAAATTATTCATTAGGTGTTCTAGTTTCTCTTTGAGAGCTGTGACAAAACACTCTGAGCAACTCCAACTTGGGGAGGAAAGGGTTAATTTGGCTCACATCTCCTGGGTCACAGTTCATCACTGAGGGAGCCCAACACAAGAACTCAGGGCAGGAACCTGGAGGCAGGAGCTGAATCACAGGCCATGGAGGAACACTGCTTACTGGCTTGCTCCCCTGGCCCATGCCCAGCCTGCTTTCTTATACTGTACACAACAACCTGCCCGGGGTGGCACCACCCATAGTGGGCTGGGGCCCCCAACATAACAAACAAGACAATACTCCACAGACGTGGCCACAGGCCAATCCAATGGAGCCAATTCCCCAATTGGGGCTCCCTCAACCCAGGAGTGTCAAGTTGACACTAAAGCTATCCAGCACATTAGGTTTCTATGTACTGAAGCATTGTATGCAAGTGATCTTAGTTCTAGGAGTTCATATGATTGGAGAAGTCAATTATAGTTATATTTTTTCTCCCTGATATTGACGTGGAGCTGTTTAGGTCTATTTGAGGGCCACTGTTCTAATCAGTCCAATTTTTTTCTAGCTCATTTTTCACCTGACCACGATAATAATGAAAAACATTAAATTTTCTGTTAATTCAATTCCGATTTATGTAAACTTGTGAAAATAAATGAGTCTCTAATTTCATAAAATCTTATTTTTTATATTTTTTGAGAATTTCATACTTGAGGACTATACTTGCTTCATCTCCTGGCCTCCCAGTCCCCCTCCAATTCCTTGCATGCCCCGCCTATGCCCTCAAATTTCTTTTTTTAAATTTTATTTTTGTATGTGTATAAATGTACTGTATGCATGTAGGTTTGTGCATCTATGTCATGCAATGCCGCCGTGCAATGCCGCGGAGGTCAGAAGAGAGTCTCAGATTCCCCTGGAACTGGAGTTCTCCTGGAATTGGAGTTACAGATGGCTCTTTGCCGCCATGTGGGTGCTGGGATTGAACTTGGGTCCTCTTCAAGAGCAGTTGGTGCACTTAACACTAGGCTATCTCTCCTGCCTCTGCCCTCAAATTTCCTGAACTTTACTTTGATTATCATTATATATACATACATAAATATATAAATATGAAAAAAATATAATGCAGTAGATCCACTTACTGGTGCTCATGTATACATATGTTTAGGAAAACCCACCTGAAATTAGAGCACCTCTCTTGCAGGGTCCCACCTCAAGATTAAGAGTAACAGACAATCACGGGGCTGGAGAGATAGCCTAGCGGTTAAGAGCGCCAACTGCTCTTGCAGAGGACCGGGTTCGATCCCCAGCACCCACATGGCGGCTAAGAAGCATCTGTAACTCCAATTCCAGGAGAACTCCAGTTCCAGGGGAATCCGAGACCCACTTCTGACCTCTGCGGCATTGCACGACACGGGTGCACAAACCTACATGCAGACAGTACATTCATACACATACAAAAATAAATAAAATTTTAAAAAAAGAGTTATAGACAATCAATGGATGGTGAAGGAGAGGCAGTTTTCAACACACTTTTAAAATTTTTACAATTTCTAACTAAATCCTTGGGTTTCTTAAATATTCTATGGGGAAAACTCTATTTTGTGTTGGCATAAAAATTATAATATATTATTATTTTGAACTCCAGATCTCAGTCACTATATCACTTTAAGATTATTGTCAATGACATATTTTTTTCTCTAGGAATTTGTTCATATCTTCATTTTTCTTCATAATAATTTATGTCTAATAATTTGGCTTTCATTCAGGGTATTATGTTGCAAACAGAAAAACTGAATTCTATTAGAATCCTGTAATTAGTATATTTTGTAATTTTGTCATAATATAAGAATAATAACTTGGCAGTGGCAGCCATATGTCTGTATATCCCAAATCTAATTGGCTATTGGCTCTCTCCTTGGAGGAATAACCCATGGCTGATGTCACAAGCTTACATCCTCTAATGGTTAGGAGATGTTATAAACCACACAAAGACCCTGCCATACTTGACAGAAGAAAATGTAGATCATGAATTGACATACCATCCAAACATCTGTGTCTATACCAAAGTAACCTACCATAACAATTAGTACTGTTTAAATACCCATATATCTAATTGTGTGTGCTTCATTAGTAGGATCGAAAGGCTATATATTATACTGTTTAAATACCTAAATATCTAATTGCATGTGCTTCATTAGTAGGATCGAAAGGTTAAGCCTGGACAAGCTGGCAGCCCATGAAAGAAAACAGCCAGAACTGACTAGAGACCAAGACATCAGCTCCAGAGAAAGTAGAGTGTTTTGCTTCTCATCCACCTGTGCCCCTTTTCTAAGCCTAGGGAACAATCTGCGGAAGAGGGGGCGTGGTAGAATGTAAGGGCTTCGATTGGGGTTAATGGTGAAACTACAACAATATAGACTGGACACTCATTTGATTCAACTTACTTGAACATACAGACCCCCCCTTTCAAGGTTGGTGGGACCCATGAGCTGTGTTGGGTTTTGGGGCAACTGCCTGCAAATTGGTTTTATGATGAAGAATGCAGTTTTACTACGTATTATCACCTTATGTTAAAAAAAAACTGAAAAAACAAAAAAAACAAAAAAGCAGAGAAAGATGCAGAAACTTACAGCAGAATGCACAACTGCGAAGGTTAAAGGTGGGGGTGGTGGGGAGGGAGGGGATAAGCCTAACGAATGAATTGGAAAATGATGTATGAAAACACAAAAGCAATCAATAAAAATAAATTTTTAAAAAAAGAATAATACTTTGGTTCAATCAACTAAATCTTGCTGTTTGAATGACAGTAAAGGGTCGCCCATCTTTTTATTTTATTAGCTTTGCTTTTTTGAAATTTGCCTATATCTGTAAATAATTGTGGACTTGCCAGTAATTATACCAATGTTATCTATTCCTCTTCCCTGTACCCCCCCTCTCTCTGTCCCCCCTGCTGTATCATTTTCACTAGCCCCATATTTCACAAGGGCCCCAGTTGCCTCCTAATCAGTATGTTGTTGCATATTACCTGGCTCTGGACCAAAAAGAAAAAGGGGAAGAAGATGTTGGTCTTCCCCGCCATGATTCAGTTTTGGCTCCTGCTTACTAGAATATATCACAACTGAGCTTGTTAACTGTAATGCTGCTCAAGAAAGGAGGTGTAGGGAGAGTCACAAGAACCTCAGCTTAGAGTCCAGCCACACCTCCCAACCAACCCACAGAACATTGTTGCACATGGCTGAGGTGGGGGTTCTTAAAGATATAAAGGTTTGGGGAAGCTACAGAAGTTCTGCTTGCGCATTTTATGCAAGCCTCAGGGAAGCCCTGCTATCCATGCTTGCATTGGAGATTATCCAGGTTGCGCTTTTGGAGTTACACCTTGAAATAACTTTGGCCCAACTGCTCTGTAAGAAATCCCAAGGAATGCACTGTTTTCCAGACTGCATTTTTGGCAAAATCGTACCTCCTTTGTCTTGGGAGCAAGGCCCAGGAATGTGGCAGACACTTATAAACCTCTCCAAAAGGAAATTTGTAAAACAATGATTCCAATTTACATGAGCATCTTTTAGAGGTATCTAGTGTTAGCTATATAGGCAGATTACCACACCTTCAGCAATGGAAATTTCAGAACCAATCAACTTCCTTTAGGTAAGGGGTCCTGTGCCCTATGATCACTCAACAAGATTAGAGCTGTGATGTTTTTTTTTGCTTTTTTGTTTTTTGTCTATAGCTGTTATCTACAGGAAAGGTTTCATTAAGTAAGAATTAAAATACCTCGGTTTGAAATAATGTGGTACTTTCCATACTATTACAGTTATGGGCACTCAAAATTTGAGACACCAATCCAAGAATGATGCTGTGAAGTTAATGATGCTGTGACCCTTTCTGTGACTCTTTTTTCTAAGAAAGAACTTAAGTCAAGACCAAACATGAATGTAATCTATATTATACATGTTCATATTTATATTCACTATATATATATATCTATATATTACTAATATATAAAGAGGTAATATATTTTATAGATGTCTGTATGTCTTCATCTCTAAAGATACAGGAACACAGAGACATGCCTGCATCGATAGTCTTTGGTAACTCATTCCCCGTTTATTGCCATTAGTTCATTTTCCATTTACCCAATTGTACTTCTCTCCACCCAGCTGCTTCTTCATCAAATTTTACATAATAATACACAACTACTTGATTTCTTGTGTTTATTCAATTCTGAAGTCTTCTATGCCATGTAAAGTGTTCATCTAAAAGTTTGTCTATCATCTGTCTATCTATATATCTGTCCACCCATCTAGCATATACCTAACCTTCAGCTATCATCTATTATCAATCACTACTTAGTTTCCTAATGATCTGTCTTTTATTATATGAGCCTGTCGTAACCTAGTGATAGGAAGAAATAATTTTCTTTTCAAGTCTTTGAGAAGCAAAAGCAAAACTTTACATCCTTGGTTTTTTTTTTTTTTTTAATCTTAATACAGTCTTGTATCTGAATTCATGCTTCCTTTTGAATTTTATTATTGCTTTTTGTTCTTTATTTGCTTTCTTGAGTATTTTAGTGTTCTGGTTTTTGCAAACTAATCTATAAAAAATGTGTACTTTCTAGGATTTATCCATGTAAATTTCACCAATACGTTTCATAACTATCTCAAAAAATCCTTGTTTACACTTTGTATATGACATAGTTAATCTGTTGTTTCTCTTATGTACTTCCTATGAACTTAAGTTTAGTATTAGAATGGACAGCTTTCAAAATAAATACAGAAAAATAACGACTATCGTTTATACTATTTTATGAAAAATGTAAACATATTTAATCACTTGGAGAACTGAGAATCAATTTTCAATATTTTTGAAAAAAATTAGTTTCATTTTTACAATCCTACATCAGCTCAAGAATGAAGAATAAATAGTAGATATATTAGATGTACTTCAACATGTTGAAATTTCTATTTCCTCTAATGCAAAGTAACATGTTTGTATCATTAAATATGAGTAAAATATAAAAGACGTTTTTCTCTAAAGTGGCTTAGAAGTTTGATTATTGGAAAACAGCGAAGATCAATATTGCTTATGTCCATTGTGGGGCAGCAGTCCTGGATTTCGGCATACATTGCACATGTGAACAGCTGTGTGTTTGGAAACAGGGCCACCAGCCACATGGACATGCCCTCTCCAGCCTGTTCAACTGCAGGGTCAGCAGCCCCACAACTGGCACCTTTGAACGGGGACCTAAAACAAACTGTTGAGTATGGGGCATGTGAACCACCACCGTGGGGAATCTGCCCTCCTCTTATAGAGAGTCTCTTCTTAAGGCTGAGCAATTTGGGGACATTGTCTTTCAATGTGTCCTGGGCTCTCTGCTGCAAGACTTTTCTTCTCCATTGTAACTATTCTCCAATGTCTGGGTAAGAAGTAGATTAATATCTCTGAGATATTGAAGGCTCAAATAAAAATTAAGGTGAAACTACTGACTTTGGTGCCTCCCCTTCCAGAGGCTCCTGCAAGGCCATAGAGCCAGAATACATCTCTCTGATAGGTCTTAGGACACTGATCCTTCTTGCAAACCTCCACCTTCTTTTCACTATACCTCTCTACTCAACCCATGACTACCACTTTGGGTTCCTCAGAGCTGAGGCATCTCTTGGTTCCTCAGACTTTTGGGACTCTATGCTCAGTGGGATCATGCCTGGGGATGCCCCCCTCAAACTTTCACTCACCCTTTAGAGGTCTTACCTGTTAATGTTTCACCTACCCAACAATGCCCACTCTGTTGGTATCCTCAGGACTCTAACACCATCATGGACCTTTGTGAAGCCATTTCTAGAGATGGCCTGCACTCCATACCTAGAGCACCTTTTAAGATATCTTTTCCTTTGAGCTTAACACCTCACATGCCCAGGGCTGTTTTAGCAACTAGTGATTTCTTAAAATGGAAGGGCATTGTTTAAAATAAAATACTTTATTGATGTTTTGTGTATTTCATACATCATTTTTCAATGTACAAATACTCCCTTTTCTCTGCCCCCCACCCCACCCCAGTTCATGCATTCTGCCATGCATATTCTGCATCTTTCTCAGTCTTTTTAAAAATTTTCTCTGAAGAGGTTTATTATTTTGAGTGGAATTTAACTGTATCAATCAGTTCTTTGACCCAGTCCTTAAATGTTGTTATTGTTCCCTCCCATTTGTATTGCTCCAAAATATGCCTATAGAAATATCACATATGTACCAGAATTATGTCCTCTGGAAACAGACTGTATGTTATTTTCAAAATACATATCTGAATTCACATTTTTTTATGATCAATGTAGGAAGAATGCAGTCAGTAGGCTGGAGTACAGTGCTCTAAGCAGTAACTACAGGAGGAAGGCCTATTTTGGAGTACCCTGGTAGACCAACAAGACCATGCACACACACACACACACACACACACACACACACACACACACACACACAGACATTAGACCAGGTGAGCTCCGCTCCTGCACATTGTGGGCCGTTGAGGGTGTGTGTGGGTATCTGCCACTTTTCCCACTGTGGCAACAGTCAAAGGAGTGCTTTCCTCAGTCCCTTACCAGGGTTACTGAGGCAGGAGAAGAGAAGGTCTCCCATGGGGAAGTCCATGAGACTTTATTTAAGGAGTTGGCATATGAGAGCACCAATGCCGATTATAAAAGTCATCTTGCCGGTTCACTGTAAACCCCTTAAGGACTGGATAATAGATGCTCGAAGTGTTGGCACGAGATCTCCTGAAGGGCAGCTTTGGGACGAGCCCTCACCTCTGCCCTGCACCCCCTGGGAGATGATCCCAAATGTTTGGGTGTGGTCAAGTGGGTCACTTATGAGTGGTCTGCCCTTTGGCAGCTGCAGCTCAAGACCCACCCAGGAGCTCCAAACAGCCCTCTAGACTTGTTCAAGTGTCCCAGGGGATTCCGCTGGGGCTGGGACGGCCTCTCCAATATTCTAAACATGGCACCTTTAATTTTTTTTCTCGTCCTTCATTATAATTTTCTTTTTTTCACTTAAAATATTTTTATTGATGTTTATATGTATTTCATACATCAGTTTTCATTTCAGTTCAGGCATATTTCCCTTTCCCTTCCCCCCACCCCACCCCACCCCACCCCATCCCAGATCATGCATTCTGCCATAACTGTCCTGCATCTTTCTCTCAGTCTTTTTTTATGCTTAGTAATTCACATTTTCCTCTATTAATTTTATATTATTCTAAAATATGGATACATACTCTCCACCCATATACAGTAATTACGGAGTCTGAAAATAATTGGTGGGTGGATTCTAGACCCCATTGACAGGATGGAGCTCAAAGCCATTACGCTGAGTGAGGTGACACAGTCCCAGAAAGACAAACGGAGAATGGTTTTCCTCGTTTGTGGATGCTAACACCAAATCCCCTTGACGAAAGGCCAGCTGAATGACAGAATGGTTGGATTTTTGTTTATCTGAAGGCACCATTATTAATGAAGCTTTAAACTCCAGCCTGGCAAGAAAGGGAGCCAGGACCATGCCAATCTTCTCTCTCCACCACAATCAAATGCAATAGAAGAACCAGGGATCTTTTGGATGGTCTCCCTTGAGCAGAGCTATAAGCCCTGAATAAAAATTTACATAAAGTACAAGCCTTTTAAATGCTTATTGCATTTAGGGAAGATGAGGTTGCACAAGAATGGAAACTAACTGAAGAACCATAGGTCCAGGTATAGGAGGAAATGTGGCATCTCAAACAACTACTTGGCCTATGGTTCTGAGAGAACTAGATGTGAGACAAGGAACCATTGAGACTCTTGTTATGCCTGGTTGCCGCATAATTTGGTAGGCATGGATTTCCTGGAGGCCTCAGAGTTAGTCCTAAATATGGACAATAAATCCTCTTATAATTCAGGGCTAGACTTTCAAATCTGAGACCAAGTTTCCCAGCACCTCCAATTCTAAGGTCCATTGTTCTACCATCCCTTACCCTTGCTCCTGTTAAGCTAGAATGGTTGAATTTGTCTCCCATCTGTGTAGAGCAGTGGCTGCTTCCCTCATTTAAACTTACAGCTTTGGAGTCCTTAGTTGCTGAGGAATTAAATGCACAGAATAGGAACCATTCTTTAGCCTCTGGAATACCCCTTTCAGTGTAATGGAAATGAAATAATAGGGGAAGTTTCCTTTGCTTCAAGACCTCAGGGCCATTAACACTACCGGGCAAAACATGGGAACCACCAAACCCAGGATCCCTTGGTTCTCAGCCGTATAGATGGGCAAACATATTGCTGTTCTTGCTATTAAAGATTATTTCCTTTTTGTGGCCCTGCACCCCAGGACAGGCCTCACTTTGCATTTACTGTCCCTTGTAGGAACCACTCCTCCCACATGCAAAGATATCAGTGGAAAATCCTGCCATAGGGCAGGAAAAATACTCCCACAGTCTGTCAGGGTTTTGTCGCTCATGTTCTGAAGAAGTTTTCTAAAATCCCAGAGTTAGATGTCATCCACTACATGAATGCTGTGATAGGACTGTCCTGCACTCCCTGCAAGTCTTAACAGCCATTAATGCTGTCCATTTGAATGTCTCCCAGGAGGAAATTCAACTTGCCCCTCCATACAAGTTTCTAGGGTCAATTCTGGAAACTATGTTGCTTCAGCCTAGGATTCCAATAAACTCACTGAGACATTGCCCCTTAGCCAGCTCCAAAAGGCTTTGGGGGCTATCAACTGGCTGTGCTCATGACTTCATACCTCCTGAGAGGAGGTGCATCTCATGTATGATTGTCTGAGGGGCCCTACAAATCCTTCTTTGCTCTGCAGTGTAACCAGAGAAATTCTTAGTGTTCTCGAAAATAATCAAAGTTGCCCTGCTGGGTGGCTTCACTGTTAGATCTGACTTCTCCATCCTCTTAATGGGGATAGTTCTCACTCCAGGAGATTATCTGATGGGGGTGATATGGCAATTTCATGGGCCTCTGGAATGGCTGCTTCCTGCCTATCATAGAGTACAAAAACAGAAGAAGGAGGCCTATGCCTCCTCCCCCCATGATGCAATGTACAGAGAACTCTTTACGATGAATTTTCCTCAATTTAGAAATAAGACATGATAACCCCAGTCCCCAATCATTAGAGCCCTCTGAAAGGCTAAAACTAAGCTCCATTGGTACTATGCCTTGATACAATTTAGGGACAGTTGAAGGGCCAAGACCCACTGCAAACCCGGGAAGAGTGGTTGATTGTGTCTTCCCACAGGTGGAGTCCTGCCCCATTTGGGTTCCAGCAAGAAGTGTTCATCCTTGGACTGCAAAGGATGGACCAGGACCCACAGACAGAAAAGCTAGCCCTTCTGAGCAATGAGAGAGGGCAGAAGAAACCCAGGAGAATGCCAGGTGACCAATGCATAGGGTGACTTGGAGGTACCCTAAAGGCACTGGAGACACAGGTGCAGAGCCTGAGGCCTCCAGGGATGCTGCCAGATGTGCCCAACACACGATTCCTGGTGGCATGCTCTTCTCTGATTTTTGGCAATGATTCTGTCCTTAATCCACCCAAGGGCAAGTTGAACCACACCTAACAATTAATTTGACCTAATTGCAGCCAGCCAGGTTTTATTTAACTCCAGTCCAACTATTTGGAGGAAGTGGTGTGAGGGATTTTTTTGCCCCTGCTCCCTGCAGTGAGAGGACTCAATTATTAGGATAATGGGTTCCTATTGGCCTGCCTGACAGCTCCCTTGTGTCCCTCTTAACTCTTCTGCTGAACTGGTGAAACAAGGAAGTTACCATGACCATATATTCTACAGCCCACAGTGCTACTGACTGTGTTTACGTCCTTAGGACACCAACAGTCACAGGGTTGCAAGTGAATCTGAGTAGTCCTTGTGAAGGGCCAACCAGGCTGGAGCAGGTGGTCACCCTTCATCATCATAACAAAGCGTCAAGAGACCATCATCCCTGGCTACTGGAGCAGTTGCCTCAGGAGTATCGATTGCAAGCACTTTGCACACTGCAGACATTCACTTCCCCAGGAAAATGACCTGCAGCAAAGGTGAACTTTTATGTGCTCAACATGTTTGTGTATGCAAATCTCTCCAACTGGACTTGGGGACCCTGGAACACAACAAAATTCTTTCATTCTCTGATGACTTGTAAAAGAATTGGACATGGATATTTGCTGATTGGGTGAACATGTTTATTGTTTATTGCTTTTGCAAAATAGTCATGGTCATTGATGGCAGACAAAGGAAACTGACCACCACTATTATCACACTCTCTCAGAGTTTATGGAGGCAACAACAGATGGGGCATGTGGGACAGCAGTCGTCCTGGTTTCAGGTGTACATTGCTCATGTGCAGGCACTATCTGCTCAGCACAGTAAGCAATGCTGTATTACACAGCACACCCTGCCACATGATGCTAGTCTGTGGTGTAGTGCTTGGTGCCATGAGCTGACTTCTTTGTCTGAACTTCCCTTTTAGGGTATGTCCCAAGAGGTGGTATGGAGGTCTAAATTTGGCCACTAGGATGTGATGTAATGTGATTTAGTGGCCCTGTCCCAGACCTATTTAAGTTACTGGCTGTGGAAATAGACAGATTTTTACCTAATGTGATCCCCTGGCAGTTACTGCACATGTGCTCTTTATAGCCAGCTTGATTGTGGGGCCATCAACCCCACAGCTGGATCATTTAGTTGTAGGAGCCAGCATCTCCATGATATGCAGCTGCAAGCTTGGCTGCAGGGACACCAACCCCACACATGTGCCTCTCCAACCTGTTCAACCATGGGTCAGCAGCCCCATACTCCATGAAGATTCAAATTCAAATATCTTCACATGGAAATAGTACAGACCATCCAATTCTTAAAGAAACATAGAAAATCTAAATGAATATTTTCAGACTTTTCTTGATCTCATAAATTAAAGACTTTAAATAGCATAAATAACCACATTCAATTTTCCCATCTTCTGTAGTGTCAAAGGGTACAAACAACTGCTGTGTAAAGGAGATGAGTAAAACATTTTTAAAAGTAATAATAGATCAATACTTAATGGGAAGGTGAATGACAGAAGGCTCTAATATCAAAAGTCAACAATAACAGCAAGAATCCCGTGACATTTAATCTCTACCGAATCACATTTTAAGGACTGCATGTTTGCCAAGTGGTTTTCTTCTGGCAAGATGTAAGAAATCAGCTTTCAGCTTACCTATTAAGTGAGATCCCATTTGACCCTTTAATATTTGTAGTTAAGTTTATGTAGTAACTTTACTAGATCATGAGATGCTCAGATATTTTTTTAAATCCTTATTTTTTGGAATGTTAGAGAAAGTATACCCAGAGAAGGTGAAGTTTTGAATCTGTGCAATATGTAAAGTTTATGGACCTTTTCTACTTGTGTGAATATCCTCCACTATGTTTAGATGGTTGTATTAATCAGGGTTCTCTAAAGAAACAGAATCAATAGAACAAATATATTTTGATTTGCTCATGGGACAGAGTCGGAGTAGTCCAACAATAGCTATGCCATACAGGAGAGGCTGAGAATCCAGGCAGTTGCTCAGTCCACAAGGCTGAATGTCACAGTAGTCCAAATTCGGTGCTGAAGGCCTGATAGATTCTGGGAGATCTGCCCATCTTTGGTGTATGCTGGGATCCAAAGAGTTGATCACAGCAGCAAGATGAACTCATAAGTGAGAGAGAAGGCAAACAGCCAAAAAGGGACAAGCTCGCATTTGTCATGGCCATTTATACCAGCTGCCATCAGAAAGTAATGCCCACATTTAGGGTGAGTCATCCGGCTTGAGATAATTCAATCTGAAGATCTCTTTCTCATATTCGTTCATCCCAAATCTAGTCAAGTTGACACCCAGGATTAACAGGATTAACCATCACAATGGTAAAGGAAGGGGTATCTCAGTCATCATAAACTCATTGGCTAACACCTTATAGTAAAGCATATATACAATAAGTATATATAGAATTATATTCGTCTTGTTAGCCTGGAATATGATATCTTTGGAGAAAGGTAATGGTTCGAATATAAAGAATTCTCCACAGGATATGTTGTATACTAGTTTGACAGTGGGTAGTGTTGTACGAATTGCTTAAAATTTTAGGAAACTGGGCTTCTTTTAGGAAGGAGGTCATTCTGAGTCTTGTGGGACTGTGTGGTTTTCTCCTCTTGCCCTGTTTTGTATCACTCACTCTCCTGGAAGCTATTTAGGCAGACTATTCCAATATGACGATCTCCTATATGGGCGGAAAAGAGAGATCCATCAAGCAGAGACTCAAACCTCTATGACAATGAGTTAACTAAATCATTCCCTTTTAAAGGCTGTCTTTTTTGTTTTGTTTTGTTTTGTTTTGTTTTTGTTTGGATTTTTTTTTTCTTTTGGTCTTTTTGAGACAGGGTCCCCCTGTAGTCCCAGCTGTCCTGGAATTCGCTATGTAGACCAGGGTGGCCTTGAACTCACAGAGATCTGCCTGCCTCTGCCTCCGGAGTGTTGGGATTAAAGGCGTGCACCACCACACCTGGACTTAAAAGCTTTCTTACACATAGTCACACCAAGGGAGTTTGAAGTAACACAGAGAAGTAAGTAAATTTCTTTTTCATTAAGATATATTTATATCTGTATATTTTACTTTTTGAGAATATCATTCATGATTCTTGTATTTTCATCATTTCTACCCCTCCCAGCCCCCTCCAAATCCTCCCATTCCTACACATATATACTCCTTCATAATTTCTTGTCCATTTATTATTATTTTATTTTTAATATATATTTTATATAAGATTATCAAATCTAGACCCGTGTCCCCAACCATATCCCCCCACCCCACCAGAGCTCATGTATTTGGCCAAACATGCTTTTCATCTCTTTCTCAGTCTTTCTCAATATTCTCCATGTGGAAGTTGACTGTTTTGAGCAGAAGTTCACTCTTTCAGTCACTCCTTTGATGCAGTCCTTTCTGTTGTTGTTGTTGTTTCCAATATGCATCACTCCCAACTGCTTCGACAAAAGCTCAAGGGGCTGTGCACAAGAAATACTTACAACTAGGTAATTGGCAATAGCAACCACAGATGAGGGATACCATTCATTGTTTGTTTTTCTGGGACTGTGTTACTTCACTCAGCATGATGTCTTCTAGCTCCAGCCATTTTCCTGGAAAGCTCATAATGTCACCTTTCTTTACTGCTGCATAGAACTCCATTGTGTAGATGTACCACATTTTCTCTATCCACTCGTCAGTTGAGGGGCATTTGGGCTGGTTCCAGCTCCTTGCTATTGTGAAGAGAACTGAAATAAACATGGCCATGCATGCATCTCTGTGGTGGGGTGAGCCTTGAGGGTACATGCCTAGGACTGGTATGGCTGGGTCAGGTGGCAAGTTCATTCCAAGTCTTCCATGGGATCTCCACATTGCTTTCCATAGTGGCTGTAAGAGTTTACATTTCCACCAGCAGTGGATGAGTGTTCCCCTTTCCCCAAAACCTCTATAGCACTTGGTATCATTTGTTTTCTTGATCCTAGCCAGTCTTATTGGAGTAAGATGATATCTTAAAGTGGTTTTGATTTGCATTTCCTTAATGATTAGTGATGTTGAACACTTCTTAAGGTATTCCTCAGACATCTCTAATTCCTCTCTTGTGAAGTCTCTGTTCAGCTCTTTGCTCCATCTATTGAGTGGGTCATTTGTTTTCTTCTTTGTTTTTTGAGTACTTTATATATTGTGGAAATCAATTCTTTGTCAGATGTTTCTGTTGTGAAGATTTCTTCCCACTCTGTGGGATTTCTCTGCACTTCTTTCGTTGTTTCTTTTGATGTACAGAAGCTTTTGAGTTTAATGAGGTCCCATTTGTCAATTGTCAACCTTAATTCTTGCGCAGCTGCTGTCTGATTTAGGAAGTCTTTTCCTGTGCCTATGTCTTGTAGTCGGCTGCCAGCTTTTTCTTCTATTGCCTTCAGAGTTTGGGGTTTCACGTTGAGGTATTTGATCCAGCTGGAGTTGACTTTTGTATAGGGAAAGTGGTAGGGGTTTAATTTCATTCTTCTACAAATGGTGATCCAGTTTTGCCAACACCACTTGCTGAAGATGCTATCCTTTCTCCATTGTGTCTTTTTTTTTTTTATGTGTATGAATGTACTGTCTGCATGTAGGTCTGTGCACCCGTGTCGTGCAATGCTGCGGAGGTCAGAAGAGGGTCTCTGATTCCCCTGGAACTGGAGTTCTCCTGGAATTGGAGTTTCAGACGGTTCTCAGCCGCCATGTGGGTGCTGGGGATCGAACCCGGGTCCTCTGCAAGAGCAGTCAGTGCTCTTAACCGCTAGGCTATCTCTCCAGCCCCCCTCCATTGTGTCTTATCGGCCCCTTGTCAAATATGAGATGGCTGAAATTATATGTGCTCAAGTTTGGATCTTTGGTTTTGTTCCATTGGTCAACAGGTCTGTTTTTATTCCAGTACCAGGCTGTTTTTATGACTATAGCCCTGTAGTATAGTTTGAAGTCTGGTATAGAGATCCCCCCTGTGTTGCTCTTTTCACTCAGGGTTGTTTTGACTATTTGGGGTCTTTTATTTTTCCAAATGAATTTAAGGACTTTTTTTTTTCCCCAAGCCTATGAAGAAACTCTTGGAGATTTTAATTGGGATTGTGTTAAATCTATATAAGAGTTTGGGTAGAATGGACATTTTTACTATGTTAATTTTCCCAATCCATGAGCATGGGAGGTTTTTTCCATCTTCTGATGTCTTCTTCAATTTTTTTCTTTAAGGGTTTAAAATTTTTGTTGTAGAGATTTTTGGTGTCTTTGGTTAGGTTCGTTCCTAGTTATTTTATTGTTTTTGAGGCTATTGTGAGTGGGAAGTTCCCCTTGAATTCCTTCTCCAGTTGCTTGTTTTTGGTGTAAAGAAAGGCCACTGATTTTTTAGGTTAATTTTGTATCCTTCCATTTTGCTGAAGCTGTTAATCATTTCTTGGAGATTTCTGGTGGAGTTTTTAGCATCCCTTAAGTAAACAATCATATCATCAGCAAATAGGGATAGCTTGACTTCCTCTTTTCCAATTAGTACTCCTTTAATTTCCTTTTCTTGCCTTATTGCTCTAGCAAGTGTTTCAAGCACTATATTGAAGAGGAGTGGTGACAGGGGGAAGCCTTGCTGAGTTCCTACCTTTAAAGGGAATGTTTCTGTCGTTTCCCCATTTAGGATAATATTGGTTGTGGGTTTCCTGTATATGGCTTTGATTACATTGAGGAATGATCCCTCCAATCCAATTCCCTCTAGGATTTTAAGCATGAAAGGATGCTGGATTTTGTCTAAAGTCTTTTTTAGCATCAATTGAGATGATGGTATGGTTTTTGACTTTCATTCCATTTATGTGCTTTATGATGTTTATTGATTTTCTATGTTGAACCATCCCTGCATCTCTGGTATGAATCCAACTTGGTCATGGTGGATGATCTTCTTGATGTGAGTCTGTATGCGATATTATTAGTTTTATAGACAAATACATACATGTGTAACTATACACATCTAGCACTAAGTATGTTTATTTGTGTTTGTGTGTACATGTGTCTAGTGTTGTTCATTTCAGAATATATAATCTCTCAGAGAATAAGTCCCTGGAGAAAACAGTCTCCCTCCCTCAGCATCCATTGACTGACTGTAGGTCTTCACCTTGTGGTGGGAACCCTTGTCCACATTGTCATGTTAACTGGTTTGTCATTATATAAATTGTGTTAGGCTATCCTACTGTGGAGATTTCATTGGTGTAGTTTGCCTAGCATGTCTAGATGTAGTTTCCCTAGCAGCAGATGTCTTGCCTCTGTGGCTTTTACAATCCTTCCAGTCCCTGCTCTGAGATGCTTCCTTAGCATCTTCTTAGGTGTGGAGGTTGAATTACAGTTGTTTTATTTAGAGCTAAGCACCACTCATTCACCTTTTTTCTGCATTTTGACCAATTGTGGATCTTAATAATTGTCTCCATCTGTTGCAAAAGGAGCTAATGTGGTGAGTGGTGACAGCTACGATTGACTGTGAGTTGTATTGAAGTTCCATGGGATCTCCAATGATGTATACTTGGCTATGCTTAAATATCATACATGGTTTCCCTCTCAATGAGTGAGCCTTAAGTTCAATCAGGAGCTGTTGTTTACCCACAACATAAAAGTGCCACCATTGAACCAATAGAGATTATTGGCTGGATTGCTCATTGTTGTGGTTTGCATGCTTCGCAGCTGGGTAGGTTCATTATTGGCTCTCTTCCTTAGCAGCTGGCATAGAACAATAGTTTTCCAGGTCAGTTTCAGTTCAATTGTTTCAAGTACTGTGTCTGAAACACGTGGAGTCCTCAGTGATAGGGTCTTAGCTTCATCTTCTGGGAAACAGAAGGGCTGTGGCAAAAGTGTATAGTATTTGGGAGGTCTCTTGTACTACTCTGACAAATACCTCAGGTTTGCCGTGCTTGACCCTATGATTTTTGTTCTATGACCTATAGCTATACACACACACACACACACACACACACACACACACACATATATATATATATATATATATATGCGCANAAAAAAAAAACAAAACACAAACCAAAACCACATTTTTACCCTTTTAAAATAGTATGGAATATATATGTAACTTTTGTCTTTTTATTGAATGGTCTTTTATTGTTATTAAAGTACTCTAAATGTTCAGGAAGTGTAGATGAGTAAAAGGAAAAAATGAGATTTTAAAATGAATATTGTGATATTTATCATTTATCTTTTGAATCATTTTTGTATTGTATAGACATGCATGTGCCTGATTTGGTTATATAAATGACAGATTTTCTGCCTATTAATCCAAATTAATATTTTTAGAACATCAATGTTTTTCAATTTTTAAGGAACTTTTTAGCCCCGAGTTACAAGAATGTGTACTTAAAACTGTGTGTGCAAAACACTAACTCATTTTCTTTGATATATATATATATATATATATATATATATATATGCCACAGAGAAATATATCACTAAGTATAGTTACCATATGGTAATAAAATTGTCACTAAAACAAAATGGAAATAATGATACCACTAAAACAAACAAACAAACAAACAAACAAACAAACAAAAGAGTAAAGTGCCTGCCCATTAAAGCCTAGCGTTGGACTTACAATATAAGTCCAGGGAACCAAACTCAGGTGGAATGATAGTTGCTTAATATGTATTATGCTCGGATAACAAAGGATTTAATTAAATCTATATGAGATTCTAAGAATTTCTATGGAAATTCAGATGATATCCATCTCAACTTTATTCAGTTACCTGAAAAAATACTTTTTCATCATGAATATTTCACAGCATTGTAATGTGTGAAGACATCTCTCTCCATCTAAATATGTTTTTATTTATTCTTTTCCACCTGTGACAATGGAAGGAATTAAAGGACCACCCCTGTGATAATTTTTATTAAAATAGATGTAAATCCTGAAGTACAAGATGCAAATAACTTTCATAATTGAATAAAATGATATTTACTTACGTATACAAACATTATGTGAAATAATATTATTTTAAACTTGTGAAGACCCTGCCACTTAGTACTTACACAGTACAAAATCATCAAAATTGTACATCACACAACACTGGCTTCACACTTTTACTTAGTGGTATTTTATAACAACAGATCAAGAAGGCAGGATTACAGGAGCTCAGCTGTTTCCATGGTTTCAGAAGAAAGTTAGTGGTTTGGGGATCAACGGAAAAGCTATGAAATTTCACAGATTGTTGAAGAACACAATGGTAATGGGATACTGATTAAACATATGCATCTTGCTAGTAATAGAATTTCAAGATCATAAAACACTTGTGTTCCAGAAAACCTTCACAGGCCATCTTTGTTCTATAAATGAAAGGCTCTTTGGATTAAGATTTAAAAATATAAGATGGTATCTCCTAATCATTAAGAACTTTCAAGGAATAGCTTAAATGTGTTAAATATTAAAATACAGGTAAATTTGAAAATTTCATGAATTCTTTAGTGATTGCTTGGGAAGATTTCAAGGTATGTATATTTCACTAATTCAAATAATATATTTAATTTATGCCCTATATTATTGCCTAAAATTTATGTGGAAATTTCAGCAGAAGTATAAAATCATGCAATTTTTTAAATATTTTAATGAGTTTTCTGCATTTCATATAATATATATTAATCAAATTTGGACCCCCCCCCCTCTCCATACATGTTCTTCCATACACACACTCATGGGATTTATGTATTCTGTCACATATGTTAAATCATATCCAGTCAAGTATTTGTACCCAGATGGCCCTCACTGCAAGTTCACCAACTGGGGTCTAGTCAGCCTATTTAGAGTCACTCCCTTAAAGAAGATTTACTCTCCCTCACCCAGCAGGGACCAGTCAATATAGAATGAGAGAAAGAGGAAGTAGCAAGCCCCAAATTTATCAGAACTCTGCAATTATTTTTGAAGGCAGTTCACTTCAGGGAAACTCCCTGACTAAGTTGACCATGCTCTATGACCCTATACCCATGTACATGCAGACAATCCTGACTGGAGTGCATGGCCGATGAAAAGAAGACATGAAGTTTTGAGGAGGACATGGCAACAGGGATCTGGTATATTTGAAAGCTCAGAACAACATATGAGAAAAAATAATATAACTCTGAATGTGAACCATGAGAAACCAAGTTCTTGTATTTTGTTTGCTGTCTTACATATCCCGGGTTGCCTGTAATTGGCTATGTGCCCAAGGATGACATTCAGCTCCTGAACACCCTTTTTCCTTCTCTTTAGTGCTGAAATTCTAAGCATGTAACACCATATCCAGCTCAGGATTTGTTTCAATCAATTCTTAAAATAGTGACATACGGCAAACAAAGATTCAGAGCAATTAATTAAAAAAGGAAATAAAAAAAAAAAAAACATTTGACACACAGTGCTGTCTTCTGTTGTTCAAACTACAGTTTTGACCATCTTTTCTGCTACTAACTTTAATTACACTTTTGTAATTATAACTATGATGGATTATACACCATCGACCCTGACTCATGGTTTCTGCTCACATTGCATTCTTGAGCAATAATTGTTATATTAGAAAACAGGTTTGACGGGCACAACAGCCTGCAGATTGGTTTTGCACGAAGGAAGCCTGTACTCATGGATCATCACTTATAGCTAAAAAATGAAAAAAAAAAAAAAAACAGAAAGATGCAAGACAGTTACGGCAGAATACATGATCTGGAATGGGGTGGGTGGGGGGAAGGGACAGGGAAATATGCCCTGATCTAGGAATTGGAAAAGTGTTACTAAATGTCACATAAGACAATAAAAATTAAGATTAAAAAAAAAAGAAAACAGGGTTGAATGTATTAACAAATAACACTGAGTAATTTTCAATAGACATATGATCAGCACTTATTCCAGCTTTGCTAGTTCTAGCCTCTTACCTTAGCAGCAGATGAACGTAACTGTTACTAGGTTTAATTAAATCTTTCTCATCATGTAGAACATTTTCTGCAGTCACGTCAACCGTAAAACACCTTTACACTTTCCAAGGAAATGTGTTTTGGTGAAATTTTGGACGCTCAAATAACACTTTAAAAAATTGAGAATATTTTGAATTCTGGAAGGTATCTTGAGTCTTTTTGATTTTTTTTTTCCCCAGTAGAGTAGAATTGGGGATAGTGGCAAGGATATAGGCATATTAATTGCTGTATGCTGATGAAAGAGGATCAGTCCACATTGAAAAGGGTATTTAAGTTCAGTTTGATCTTAATTATTTTATAGATTCTCATTGATCTACTTCTGAAGCCATTACTTGACGAGGACACAGAAGTCCACAGAGAAGAAGCTCAGCTAGTGATAGTATAAAGACACTTCTAATAAGTGGTCAAAAAAATGATCAAGGTCACTGTGGGTTGCTTTAATCACTCCAAGTTGTGATAATGATGTTTGTGTGCTATGAAGCTTCATTTTACGTAGGCAAATGCAGACTGAAAATGTAATGACTCTGAGAAGTAAAAATACTTAAAGTTTAGCCATTATATTTTCTACTTTTATATATATATATATATATATATATATATGAAAGTATTTATAGACAAAATCTAAAAACAAAACCCAATTCAATTAGTGCTGTTTTCCCAGTGAATTAATAAAAATGGATAAATCAGGCTCAGTAGTATCATTAAATATCGGGCATTGTTATTTTGAATATATTAGAAAAACCTTTCTACATGGCTGAATATTTCATTGGAATAATTAATGTATAAGTTGTATTAAGAATGGCAGAGAAATCTATTGTGTTCATTCAATAAAAAATATTTCTTTTTTCCATCATAGGGCACCTCGGTTGGAGTGCATAGTCAATGGCGAGCTTCTACCACAGGAGTCAGATATCATTCTGGCAACCTTTCTCTTGTGTCTCTATTTTTCCTTAGGGCTGAAATCAAAGTCCCCAGTTGATCATTTCAGTAAGTTGGCTAAATTATAATGGATAAGAAAGAGCATACCACAGCCAATTCCATGAATGTACAAATTCCTTCTACATACAATCACGTGAAAAAGGCCTAGAGCAGGCAGAGTCCCAAGAACACTGTGATTATCTGATATCTACCCAGATGACCAGGAAGAAGTTTGATTTATGGAAAATCATACAATCTGGTCCAGTGTATGATCAATTAAAGCAATCCATTAATGCTACATGAGGATGAATTACAAGCATATATTGAATATATTTCTACCTTAAAAATGAGTATATCTTTAAGTAAAATCAAAATTTAAACTTGATTTTTTTTTTTCTCATGGCACAAAGCTTATCCTTTTTGGATACAAATAATAGGATGTTCTTTTGACTATGTTTTAAATTTTTATTGAACTTTTGCTCATTTCATAAAACATTTCTTAATCAAATTTATATCCATTCCCCCTTCCATGCCCCCGCCTCACCAGAGCTCCTGAATTCTACCATACATGTCTTGCACCTTTTTATCAGTATTTTTTTAAGTCTTTTAATGTAGAAGCTTAGTGTTCTGGGCAAAATTTTATGTTTCAGTCAGTTCTTTGACCCAGTCTTTTTTTGTTATAGTAGTTCCTTTCAATTTTCATCACTTTGAAGCATGCATATATACATGTCACACACACACACACACACACACACACACACAACACACACACACTAAACTTATGATGTCTGAAAATAAACTATAGGATAATTCCAAAACATGTTTAGGGGATTGAAATTTTGACTGTATGATTGTATGCAGGTAAGGAAAAAAATATTCCTTTACATTCCTACTTTACATAGCAAGTTGATGGGTAACATTATGTATTATATTTATTAAAGAGAAAGAAAGAAAAAATAAAATAAAATAAAAAAGAATTATCCCATTTTCCTTACAAATAAAGATATTTAAAAAAATGTACTTTCAATGAGTTTCTTATATTTTGATCTAACACATTATTTATCTTTGATTTAAACCTAACTAACTTGATTGCTCTAATGGGATGTGCAGAAAAGGCACTATCAATTCATATTACAAATTCCCAATCCTTTTTCACTGACTTCCAAAATAACTAATATGATCTCTAAGAGACATAATGATAATTTTTATTGATTGCTGCCATCAGGAAATCAAATAACAATACCTGCTGTTTCATTTTTATAATCATGGAAAGTAAAATATCCAGTAACCTGATCTTATTGTGGTACATTATGCTAAAAGCTAACAAAAATATATTATTAGTATAAGTTGTAACTACCAATTGCTTTTAAATGAAATAACACAAAATGCCAAATCAATTTTGGAGAAAAATCATCTTAATATTATCTTTTCTTAGGTTTCCTACTTTTTAATGTATATGGTTATATTAATCATATTCATGGTTTGATTATAGAGTATAATACAGGGTTGTTTCTTACCATAGTCAAATTTATCTTCAATTTCTCAGAGTCATTCATTTAAACATTTTATCTACCCTTCCTTAAATACTGATATAGATTTTATTAATATACATATGCTGATTTTAAAATATTTCAACCAGATTATTCAATTGATTTTCTCAATATACAGAGGATACTTTCACTGATATTTCATTAAAATGTATTTTTGTTTAAAATTTCAGAAACTATTTACCCTATATCAGATTAAACTCACACTTGATTTCACTAAAATATCATGAGAAGCTCTAAGAACCGTATTTGTTCAAAATGATTTCATAAGAAATCCTGGTTTGATTTTTTTGTAATTCTGACTTGTTATTTTCTTTTTCTTTAAATATTTTATAAGGTATTTCAATCTCTGTGAACATTTTGGGGGGCTTAATTCCCTTTCTAGTTTGTTTTATTTGCCTAACAATAAAAAATGTGATCAATAGGGTTGAAAATGATTAGACTTGAATAGTTTGCATAAATAATTTAAATGCAGTGTCCTTACAGTGAGATAACATTTAAATAGAAAGTAGAGGATTATGGCTTGGGGAATCTTATTGCCATATGAATGAAACTGAATGAAGAATGTGAAAATGAATCTGTCAGGGTAACTAGTGATTTTGATAGTGGACATTAGCATTCATTTTACTCAGTTACAGAGCATGAATTGAAAGCGTTTTTAATTCAGTAAATAATATAAACAAACTGACAACATAAATAAACACATAAATATATAGAATAACTAAATTTTGGAAAATATCTTTGAGTCCCCATGGTGCTCATATATCAGAAATGTAAAATTTCTCTCTACTGTCTTGTGTCTTTTGTCTGAACAAAGCAGTAAAATAATTCCTAACAAATAATATGAAATGAAACATTTAGTTTGGGGAATTGAATTAGCAATTAAATAGTTTCAGAACATAAAAAAAGGAAAGAAAATTGAATGAACCTGAGCGATCACTAAAGTGACAACTGATATCTATAATTTATGGAAGAAAATAAACGACTGATGGTTTGAATTATATTGCAAAAACATATTAGCAATTATAAAGTAAGTGGATCCAACACCACAGGAAAGACAAAGGTACAAGTGGATCAGGCTAGTTTATTCTGTTCTGAAATTCTTCCTGGGTTTTAGCAGTTTTTAAAATAAATATGACAGTTTCAATGAACGTATCTGTCACAAATGTTCAGATCTGTAGGATGTTTCTATTCTTCCTAATTTCTAGGGGATCAAAACTGATGAATGAGCCACTGCGGGGGCAGGGAGGGGCGCTGTTATATCAGGGAAAACAAAATTGGGAGACCACACACACAAGAGTTTACCTTAGATGTGATAAACAATGAAAACTAATTACATGTCCTTCTCCCACCTACACATGTAAAGAATGGATTATCGTACAAGTATGCTTTCTTTACTTTAAGAAGAGTCATTAGATACAAAGGTTGCAATAACAGTTACATCAGCTCAACTCTTTCCATGCAGTTGCTGTCCAAATAGGAAGATAGTTTCCCAGGTTTTCTTAGGTTAACATTTTTCTGGAATTCCTTGTTAGTTTCAAAGTGGTTCTTGGTCCTGAAATCCCTAATAAAAGTGGCCTACTGGGGGCTGGAGAGATGGCCTAGCGGTTAAGAGCGCCTACTGCTCTTACAGAGACCCGGGTTCAATCCCCAGCACCCACGTGGAGGCCAAGAACCGTCTGAAACTCCAATTCCAGGAGAACTCCAGTTCCAGGGGAATCCGACACCCTCTTCTGACCGCTGCCACATTGCGCGATACGATACGGGTGCACACACTTGCATGCAGAAAGTACATTCATACACATACAGAAATAAATAAAAAATAAAAAAAGATAAAAAAAAATAAAAGTGGCCTACTTTTTCTGATGTTCTAATGTAAGCATTTCTAAAGCTCTGTTTATTAAAAAGATTCTATGTATTTTCATGAACTAACCTATTTGATTATTTACATTTATAAATTTTTACTGTTAGGTTCATTTTGAGGGGAGAAGTGCAGAGAGGAGAAAATGTCCAGACTTGGATGAGAAGGGAGTCGGGTTTATTTCAGGCATGGTGCCTGGCTGCCTGTGTTGGGATTAGGATGACCAGCATTAGAACGTACCACAAATGGCAGTTTTATACCCAGTCACAGAAGGAAGTGAATTTACAAGGAAGTGGGAGCAAGGAGATTGGGGAGTGGGTGCACATGGGTCTGTGGCTGGTATTAGCAGGAGCTTCTCGAGAGACACTGAGGCCTGGTTCTGGTCTCCAGTGAGGGATGATTGCAGGAAGTTGCAGCGACACTTCTTGGATTGTAAGAATGCATTCCAGGATAATTATTTCATGGAACTTCTGCCTCAAATGGCCTTCTGAAGCCCCTGACTTAGGTGGGCAAAAATCTTACAATTACCAATTAAATGTTCATCTGAAAAATTTTTAGCATGTTAATGTTATCTTAATAATATAATGAAAAATTGAGAGATCTTAGGAGGTATTTAGCCTGGAAGGTATTTTTTTTCTTATTTAATACATTGAATCATAATGTAATAATTTTTATAATTTTTCCACTGAGTAAACTGTCTTAGACTATTACTATCATTTTGTAAAAGAGAAATGTTACCAATTTTCTTAAAGGATGATCCACACAGAAATAAATTAAAATCTTTGTAAATTAGCATTTTGCTTGAATAAGGAGTTTCTGATAGAGTCCAGGTTTTTTTAAAAAAAATATTTTGAACTTAAAAATATATTTTAAAAATTTCATAAGAGAAAGTAAATTGATGTATATGAACAAAAATATGAAATATATTCAAATATATGAAACTAAAGTGTATCATTGTGTCCTTTGTTTTGTTTCTTATTTTTTGTCCAATTTTCCATTTCATTGTCAGTCTTAATGTGTTGAAGATTTTGTCTGCTAAGGAAATCCAATATTTGGTGTTTTTTGTTTTCTTGATCAAAGCTAATCTTGCCCAGGTAAGATGAAATCTTAAAGTGGTTTTAATTTGCATTCCCTTAATTATTAGTATCACTGAACCCTTTTATGATGTTTCTCAGCCATCTCAACTTCTTCGTTTCTGAAGTATCTGCTCAGCTCTTTACTCATCTTTTGATTGGCTCATTTGTTTTCTTGCTCCTTTGTTTTTTGAGTAATTTATATATTCTGGATGTTAGTCCTTTGTCAGATGTATCACTGCTGAAGGTTTCCTGCCCTTCTGTGGGCTTTCTCTTCACTTCATTGTTTCTTTCACTGTACAGAGTTTAATGAGGTCCCACTTGTTAATTGTTGAGCGTATTTATTGCTCAGCTGTTGTCTGATTTAGAAAGTCTTTTCCTTTGCCTATATCTTGTTAGATTACTGCCAATGTTGGCTTCTATAATTTTCAGAGCTTCAGGTTTCACATTGAAGTCTTTGATCCATTTGGAATTGATGTTTGAACAAAGTTAAAAGTAGGAGTTGAGTATTATTCTTCTACAAGTGGTGATCCAATTTTGTCAGCACCATTTGCTGAAGATACTGTCTTTCCACCTTTGAGCCTTCTTGGTCCCTTTGTTAAATATGAGGTGGCTGAAATTGCATGTGGTAAAGTTTGGATCTTCCGTTTTTTTGTTCCATTGATCTATGGGTCTGTTTTTTTTTTTTTTTTTTTTTTTCTTTTGTTTTTTTTGCCAGTAGCATGGCTGTTTCTATGACTAAAGCCCTATAATATAGTTTGAAGTCTGGCATAGTAAACACTTCTGCATTGCTCTTTTTGCTCAGGGTTATTTTAACTATTGGGGTCTTTTGTTTTTTCCATATGGGTTTGGAGATTTTTTTTCTAAGTCTTTGAAGAAACTCATTGGGTTTTTAATTGGTATTGCATTGAATCTGTATGTTACTTTGGGCAGGGTGGTCATTATTACCATATTAATTCTTCCAATCCATGAGCATGGGAGTTCCCTTCCATCTTCTGAGCTTGCTTCAATGTCCTTGTCTCAAGGGTTAAAGCTTTTGTTATAGAGAGTGGAATCGCAGAGACTGTTACGCAAGGCCGCTCGAACCAATAGAAGCAATATACGGGTCTCCTTGAGTGAAGCAGACACCACCGTCTTGCTTCTTGTAAGCACCAGCTACAACCTCACCTCCTGGAATACTGTGGCAGCAGAGGCAGCCATAATGGCACCTGTATATCCAACCTAGATGGGTGATTGGCTACTCTCCTTGGAGGAATAACCCCAGGCTGATGCCACAAAAGCTTACATCCTCTAAAGATAGGAGATGATATAAGCCCACAGATAAGACCCTGTCCAATAAATTAAGACATTTAAAATGTAATTCATGATTAACATATCATGCGCAAACATATGTGTCTATACCAAAAGTAATCAACGCAAAACTATTAGTGCTGTTTAAAGTACCTATCTATCTAAATGCCTGTGCTTCGATGAGTAGGACTGAAAGGTTAATTCCTGGACAAGACTTTTCACCATGAAAAGGAAACAGCCAGAATTGACCAGAGTCCCAAGACAAAGCTCCAGAGAGAGTGGACTGTTTTCTTTTCGCATCCACCTGTGCCCCTTCCTAAGCCAGGGAACAATCTGCGCGGACAGAAGGGGGCGTGTTAGAAGTATAAGGGCTGCCGATTGGGGGTGAGATGGTGGAAACTAGCAGCAATTTAGTCTGCACGCATTTAGTCAATTGTCTTACTTGATTGAACATACAAGTAACCCTCTGACTCCGCGGATGGTGGGGCTGTGGGGGTTTGGGGACAAAAGCCTGCAAATTGGTTTCATATGAAGGATGCTGTACTCATGGAATCATCAGCTTATAGGTAAAGAAATGAAAGAAAAAAAACTGTTAGAGGAAATGCAGGACGTGTATGGCAAAATGCATGAGTCTGGGAATGGGGTGGGGGTACGAGGTGGGGCAAGGGAAAGGGGAAATATGCCTGAACTGAAATTGGAAAAATGACTGTATGAAATGCAACAAAGCACCATAAAGAAAAAAAAAGAAGATAGTTAGTTTGCTTTGGTCGCTAGTTTTTTCAGTCAAGATATTTTATGTTATTTAATTGAGGCTATTTCGAATGGAAAGTATCTTTGTATTCCTTCTCCGCGACTGCTTGTTGTTGGTCTAAAAAAAATAATTTGTGGGAAAATAGCCTATAGTTTATTTTCACTGCTGGTGGGAGTGCAAACTCATGCAACCCCTATGGAAAGCGATATGGAAAATACTTAAAAAGGCTCAAATTAAACCTACCACCGTGAATCCGCAGGTCATACTACTTAACTGGGTTATATACCTACAAGACACGTCCTATTATAGAGTTATATGCATAATCATCTTTATGTTAGCTCTCTTCACAATGGAGAAGAGCTGGGAGCAACCCAAGTGTCCCTCTACTGTTGAGTGGATAATGAAGATGTGCATTTATACAATGGATTTTTATGCAGTGGTGAAGAAGTTGGCATCATGAAATTTGCAGGCAAAAAGATGGAACTAGAAACACATTAATGCCTAAGTGAAGTAACATTAGGGGCTACAGGGAGACCCTGTAGTCGAAAATAGCCAAAAAAAAAAAAAAAAAAAGAAAGACAAACAACATTATGGTGTCTCTCATTTGTGAATCCTAGCATCAGCTCCTTATTTGTTAAGGCAAACAGTATTTTTTTTTCTTTTTTAGTAAATATAATACCTATATGCTACTATAAAAAATACAGTAATTTAGGAATGTAAAGCAATATTTCTCCTTCCTTCCTCCCTCTCTCTCTCTCTCTCTCTTTCTCTCTCTCTCTCTTTCTTTCTTTCTTTCTTTCTTTCTTTCTTTCTTTCTTTCTTTCTTTCTTTCTTTCTTTCTTTCTTTCTTTCTTTCTTTCTTTCTTTCTCTTTCTTTCTTTGTCTTTTTGAGACAGTTTCCCAGTAGCCCCAGCTGGCCAGGAACTCACTATGTAGACCAGGCTGGCTTTGAACTCATAGAGATTTGTTTGCCTCTGCCTCCTAAGTGCTGGGATTAAAGGCGTGCACCCACCACACCAGGCATAACATTTCTTTTTACCTGTATGCAACTCTACTGTTAAAAGGTGAATCCCAGCTCAGTGTGGTGGTGCACGCCTTTAATCCTAACACTTGGGAGGCAGAAGCAGGAGGATTTCTGTGAGTTCAAGGCCAGCCTGTTCTACAGAGTGAGTTCCAGGACAGCTGGAGGTACAGGAAGACCCTGTCTCAAAAAGACTAAAAAACAAAAAAGGCGAATCCCTAAATATGTTTTGGAATTAACCTATAGTTTATTTTCAGATGTCATAATTTTAGTGTATGTGTGGAGTGTATCCATGCATATTTTGGAATAATATAAAATTAAAGACAACAACAACAACAAAGACTTGTTCAAAGAACTGACTGAAACGGTAAACTGACCCCAAAGAGTAAACTTCTGCATTGAAAAATTTAAAAAGACTGAGAAAAAGATGCAAGACATGTATGGCAAATGCATGAGCTCCTGAAGGGTAGGGGGCATAGAAGGGGGAATGGGTCTAAATTTATTAAGATTGTATGAAAAGTTCAAATGTTTAATTAAAAAATTAAGAAAAAAAGGAGAAAGTCCACATACATTAGCAACTCTCTGAACATTTCTCCCCCAAAAAATCACATAACCATCTCTTATTATACTTGGAATACTATAACAGAAACACCTTGGGATGCATATATTCCATCACAGACATCGCGCTTTGCACAATTTTGCTGTCGTAGTGGGCTGTGGTGAAGCCATTTCCCCATCCTGATCATGACCTGCTTCTCAGTCTGTTCTGCACCGCTGCTTTCTATACGAGTATCCTGTAAGTATTGCAAGCTGTCTGGTGTCCCTTCCTTATCCAAGCCTGCTAGTTTTGTTGGATGAAAACCACACCCCTTCATCTTCTTTAGTCCCCACATTCTTCTCTGGCGTGTCACCTGTTAACTTTCCTGTCACATTGGAGGTTATATGTTCAACAAATGAATTGTGAGGATAATCAATTCAATAAGTCATTTCATATTTTATGTTATTTCATTAAAGTTGGACTATTTAACTCATTATTTCTCGTGTCATTGGGTATCTTTTTTTAATTTTATTTATTTTTGTATGTGTATGAATGTACTGTCAGCATGTAGGTTTGTGCACCCGTGTCGTGCAATGTTGCGGAGGTCAGATGAGGGTCTCAGATTCCCCTGGCACTGGAGTTCTCCTGGAATTGGAGTTACAGACGGTTCTTAGCCGCTATGTGGGTGCTGGGGATTGAACCCGGATCCTCTTTTAAAAATACTGTATTGATAAGAAGCCACATTTTTGGTGCTTGTATTATGACTAAAAATTCACCCTGAGAATGAGATAAACTTTCTTTTTTCTCTGGACAGCTTCAAGTCCTGCTCTAGGGGCATGTATCCTGACCAGTGAATATATATATATACCTTTCCAAACTCAATTAGATTGAATCATGAATACATAAGAATGAAAGTAAAATCAATTTTTGTAATATGGACATAAAGGTTATGTTTTTCCTACCTTTGTCTTTAAGGAAAATTGATAAACTTTTGTATAAAATATTTTTATTGATGTTTTGTGTATTTCATACATCATTTCTCAGGCCAATTTAGACACATTCCCTTTTCCATGTTCATGCATTCTGCCATACATATCTTGTATCTTTTTCTCAGTCTTTTAAAAGATTTTCTTTTCAGAAGTTTATTGTTTAGGAAGAAGTTAACTGTTTCAGTAAATTTTTTGGCCCAGTCCTTTTGTCTTGTTGTTCCCTCCCATTTGTGTTGCTCCAAAATATTCATACATATATCCCAAAATTATGACCTCTGAAAATAAAATGTATACTAATTCCAAAATATGTTTAAGAGTTCACATTTTCCTTTAATTTTATATTATTCTAAATACCTTCCATCCATATACCACAATTACAAAGTCTGAAAATATGTGGTAAGTTAATTCTAGAGCCCATTAAGGGATTCTCATTATAATAGCACAGTTACTTTCAGATAAAAAGAAATATAACATTAATGTTGCTCAGCTTACCTTTCAACTAAGGATTTGGTGCTAGCATCCAAAAATGAGGGATACCTTTCTTCGTTTGTTTTTCTTCTGGGACTGTGTTACTTCACTTACCATAATGGCTTTGAGTTCCATCCATTTACCTGCAGAGTTCATGAGGTCATCTTTCTTTACTGCTGCATAGAATCCCACTGTGTAAATGTACCACATTTTCTCCATCCACTCATTGGTTGAGGAACATTTTGGTGGAATCCAGATCTTTGCTATTGTGAAGAGAGTTGCAATAAACATAGTTGTGCATGTATCTCTGTGATAGAATGGGTCTTGTATGTACATACCCAGGAGTGGTATGACTGGGTCAGGTGGTAGACTCATTTTGAGTCTTCCTACGGTTCTCCACACTGTTTTCCATAGGAGTTGCACAAGTTTTCATTCACACCAGCAGTGAATGAGGGTTCCCCTTTCCCCACAACCTCTCCAGCATTTGGTATCCTTTGTTTTCTGGATCATAGCTAGTCTTAATGGAATATGATGAAATATTAAGGTGGTTTGAATTTCCATTTCCTTAATTATTTGTGACTTGAACACTTTTAAAGATGTTTCTCAGCTATCTTCTTCATTTGTGAAGTCTGTTCAGCTTTTTACTCCATCTTTTGAATCAGTCATTTGTTTTCTTCCTCCTTTGTTTTTAAGTAGTTTATACACTCTGGATGTTAATGCTCTATCAGATATATCACTGGTGAAGGTTTTCTGCGTTCAATAAATCTCTATGAGTTCAAAGCCAGCCTGGTCTACATAGCGAGTTCCTGGCCAGCTGGGGCTACTGGGAAACTGTCTCAGAAAGACAAAAAAGAAAGGAAGAAAGAAAGAAAGAAAGAAAGAAAGAAAGAAAGAAAGAAAGAAAGAAAGAAAGAAAGAAAGAAAGAAAGAAAGAAAGAAAGAAAGAAAAAAAGAAATATTGCTTTACATTCCTAAATTGCATAGTTAGTTGATGGCAGGAAAGGTCCTATTTGCCAATTGTTGACATTTTTTTGCAGCTGCTGTCTGATTTAGAAATCCCTTCCATATACCTATGTCTTGTAGATTACTACCAACTTTTTCTTCTATAATTTTCAGAGTTTCAGGCTTCATATTCAGGTCTTTGATCCATTTGGAGTTGATTTTTGTACAAGGTGAGAGGTAGGGGTTTAGTTTTATTTTCTACAAGTGGTGATCCAGTTATTCCAACACCATTTTATGAAGATGCTGTCTTTCCTCCATTGAGTCTTCTTGGCCTCTTTGTCAAATATGAGGTGGCTGAAATTGGATGTGCTCAGGTTTGGATCCTCAGTTTTGTTCCATTGATCTACAGGTCTGTTTTTGTGCCAATACCAGGCTGTTTTATGACTATGGCTCTGTAATATAGTTTGAAGTCTGGTATGGCAATCCCCCCTGTATTCTTCCTTTTGCTCAGGATTTCTTTGGCTATTTAGGGTCTTTTGTTTCTCCACATGAACTTGAAGATTTTTTTTTCTAGGTCTGTGAAGAAGTTCATGGGGATTTTAATTAGGATGCATTGAATCTGTATATTACTTTGGGCAGGACGGTAATTTTTACTATACTGATTCTTCCAATCTATGAGCATGAGGGGGGTCTTCCATTTTCTACTATCTTTGTCAATCTCCTTCTTGAAGGATTTAACATTTTCATTGTAGATGTTTTTAGTTTGTTTGGTCAGGTTTGTTCCTAGATAATTTATTATTTTTTGGAAGCTATTGTTAGTGGGAATGTCTCCTTTTATTCCTTTTTTCGATTGCTTGTTATTGGCATAAAGAAAGTCTACCCACTTTACTAAGCTAATTTTGTATCCCACCACTTTTCTGGACCTGTTGATGCTTTCTAGGAATTTTCTTGTAGAGTTTTTGGCATCCCTTAGGTAAACTATCCTGTCATTTGCTACAAAAGGATAGTTTGACTTCCTCTTTTCCATTTATTACTTTCTTAATTTCCTTTTCTTGTCTTATTGCTCTTGAGAGCATTTCAAGCACTATATTGAAAAGGAGTAGGGATGGAGGCAGCCTTTCTGGGTTCCTGTCTTTAAGGGAAACACTTCTAGTTTTTCCCCATTTGAGATAGTGCTGGCTATGGGTTTGTTGTATATGGCTTTAATTGTCTTGAGGAATATTCCCTCTAGTCCAATTCCCTCCAGGACTTTAAGCATTAATTTTGTCAGAGGCCCTTTCTCCATTGATTGAGATGACCATTTATGTGCTTTATGGTTTGTTCATTTATGTATGCTGAAACATCCTTGAATCTCTGGTATGAGTCCATCTTGTTCATGGTGGGTGATCTTTTTGATATGTGCCTGTAAGCAATTTGCAAGTACTTTGTTGAGAATTTTTGCATCTATGTTCACTAATGTAAAGGATCTATAGTTTTCTTTTTTGGTTGTATCTTTGCCTGGTTTTGGTATTAGAGTGATATTGACTTCATAGAAGGACTTAGGAGATTTTCTTCTCTTTCTATCTTCTTGAATAATTTGAGTAGTAGTGGCTGCAGGTTCTTCTTTGAATGTCTTATAGAATTCTGTGTGAATCTACCTGGACCTGGACTTTATTTAGCTCTGTGTTATTGTTTTGTTTTTTTTTAATCATAGTTTCAATTTCTTCCTTTATTATGGGTTTATTTTAGATGTCAATATCTTTCTGGTTAAGTCTTGGTGGATTCCATGATGTCAGGTATCCACTTCTTTTAGGTTTTCAAATTTAGTAGACTATAGGTTTTTGTAGTATTCCCATAGGGTTGTCTGAATCTTTTCACTATCTGTTGTGATGTTTCCCTTTTCATCTCTAATTTGGTTGATCTGGAGTTGTTCTTTGTTTCTTTCAGTCAGTTTGCCTAAAGGTCTGTCTATCTGGTTTATCCTTTCAAAGAACCAGCTCTCGGATTCATTGATTTTTTTTTTTTTTTGTATTATTTTCTTTGTTTGTATTTCATTGATTTCAGCTTGTTTTTGTTTTTTCTGTCTCCAGGTTTAGGATTCATTTGTTGCTGCTCGCAAGTGTTTTTATTGCAGTGTTAAGTCATTTATTTGTGCTCTTTCTGTTTCTTCTAATGTAGGCACTTAGGACTATGAATTTCCCTCTCAGCACTGTTTTTAAGTGTCCCTAGGTTTTGTTGTGCTCTATCATCCCTACCATTTAGTGCCAGAATGCTTTATTTCTTTCTTTATTTCTCCTTTGACCCATTCATCATTCAATACGTGTTGTTTAGTCTTCATGTGTTCTTTTAGAAGTAAGGCTTTTTCTGGTGTTGATATTAAGCTTTACTTCACTTGTGGTCTGATAGATATGCATGAAATTATTTCAACGTTTTTGTATTTGCTGAGGTTTCTTCTCTATCCCAGTTATATAGCGATATTTGTAGAATTTCCATGAGGTGTGAGTTTGGGTGGAACATTTGGTAGTTTGTAGATCTTAGTGTAGTCGTTAGTTCAGATGTCTCTCTGTTTATTCTTTGGACAGGTCAAGTCCAATGTGATCAGTGGGGGTATTGAATATCCCCACTGTAGTGTGCTGGGGTTGATCTGTTCCTTGAAGATCCTTCAGGATTGTTTTATGAATTTTGGTGGACCAGGTTTGGTTTCTTTGTTATTATTAGATTGTGAGATATTCATGGTTGATTGATCCATTGATAAGGGTGTAGTGACCCTCTTCATGGTCTTCTTATTAGTTTTACTTTCAAAACTATTTTGTCTGATATACTTTTTACAATATTCACCATGACTAAAATTAATGTCTAAAATGAATTATTGCACAAGCCAGGCGTGGTGGCACACCACCTTTAATCACTAGCACTTGGGCAGGCAGCAGAGGCAGGCAGGATCTTGTGAGTTCAAGGCCAGCCTGGCTTACACAGTGAGTTCCAGGACAGGGACAGCTGGGGCTTACAGGGAAACCCTGTCTCGAAAAAGACCAAAAAAAAAAATATTGCACAAGTAAATTTTGAGATATCAGTTGAAAATCTTTTTATATTGATTTTTTTAAATGTGTATGGTCCTATTGGTATAGTTTTTGTTTACTACAACATGTTTGAGAAGTCAGAGAGTTTAGGTTTCTCCATTGTTCCTTTGTCTTTTTCAGACAGGGTCTTACTTGAGCCCCAGCTGGCCTGTAACTCACTATGTAGACCAGGCTGGCCTTGAACTCCCTCTGTTTTCCTGAGTGCTGGGGGAAAAGTATGGCCACTATGTGTTGCCCTTATATGAAAACAGCTTGAATCTATGTTGCTGTTTAGATGCAAGTGCCTTTTTAAACGTGAACTATCTCACTGGCTCCTAAGATTAGGACTCTCTAAAAGATCTCAAGAGTGATTGGAAATAAACACTAATTAAATATGTTCATGAATTTTATTATGTCATGGTAAATATGTGAATGAATTATCTTCAGAAAAGAACATTTTACTAATTTAGAAACCCATTAAGTTTTATCTATACTTGAATAATAGCTGGAAGGAAATTATATATTATTATCATAGTGTCTATATAATATATATATTTAATGTATATATATATATATATATATATATATATATATATATATATCAAAGAAGAGGACAATAAATTGAGAGGGAGTTGGGGGTTGGGGACATGAGATGAGTTGGTGGGAAACTGGGAAAGTTGGAAATAATCCCAAAGTGTAGTCATGAATGAAATTTCAAAAAAATAATAAAAAAGACAGTGAGACTATAAAATGCAGTTGTGTATGCTGAAAGTATAATTATATAATGTACTTATTGTGATAGCTGATGATACCACTAGTAAGTTTCTTCAGGTATTATAACATTAAATAATAAAAAAATTTGTATATTTTTTACTCTCTAATGGGATTTAAGTTCCACTACACAGGCTGGAACCCATACCTCACACAATTACAGAAGACCTAAACCTGTGGGTAGATAGGTCATAGACCATCAGGGAAAACCTAATAATATTATTCTCCTAAATGGACATATTGTTAAACTTAATGTCTTATCTTTATATCCCTAGATTAGTGCATATCCTAACCCTCATTAATATTTGATATTTTTCTCAAGCATGTGATATACTTTAGTGTTTTTTACATATATCCTTTCTGACTCTAATTATGCCAGCTAATCACCTTTTCTTACTGATCTAAAACACTGACTCTCTGTAAGCTTGCTTTGTACTATGGACCACCATCTTCTATGTCTCCACATTGATAATATCTTTGCATCAATTCCAGTTTGTCTTTCTCTAATTTATAATAAACCTGGAAGTTTTTGTTTAGCCTAGGGTAGTGAGCAGAGACTGGAGCACATAAAGCTCCTTTCTAGAAGCATATTCTCAACGTATCAAGTTGATTTACTTTATAATAATGCATCTCCAAGACATTCGCATAAATTTAAGAATGATACGATGATGACAGTAAATTAAAATTGAAGAAATTACTAATACAATTATACCACTCTGGTGGCTCTGTTATGTAAATATACAAACATCTCAATGTTTGAACAACTAAATATTTATCAGTATTTGTTCTAATTCAAGCAGCTAACAGAGTCTTTAAGTGTACTAAACACCACTTTCATTTATAATATCTTCAAGTGTGTCTTAAAGCTTAAGGAGCTATTAATTTTTCATGTACTTTATTTACTTAAGAAATTTTTACGAATATCTTGTGTGCTTGTGTATGTGCATGTGGGCGCATGTTCAAGTGCGTACACAACTGTGTAGGTATATGTTCATGTATGCATGTGGATGCCAGAGATCACCCTCTGGTGTTGTTCACAGTGAACTGAGACTTCCAGATGAAGCTTGGTTAGCTGGTCAGTGAGCTGTGCATTCTCATCTTCGCTTCCCCAGTGTTGAGATTACAAGTTTGCATCTCCATCTCCATGTCAGGCTTCCTCAAAATTCTTAACATTCACTTGCAGTGTTTCAAAAATACACAGTATCCCTTATATCTAACAGTGTTTTTAGCCATCTACAAGGTCCAAACCACATTGGGGTGCAGATGATAAGCTCTCTTGTTGGAGGTCGTCTCAAAATATTTTCTGAAATTCCATCAGACTCTTTAATATATTTCCTTACCCATTATTCCTCCTTGCTTTTATTTTTAGCAGCATCAACACCAACTAAAATATATTTTTTGTATTTTTATTGCATGTCCCTTCTATGGAAATGCAAAAAGTATGAAAGCAAGAACATAACCTACTTTCTTGCCCAACTTGTCTTCATATATGTTATCTACAAAAACTGAACATATTATAACAAAGCCAAAAGTTTTCCTTAGAGACTTGTGCTTTTGTTATCTCCTCTGATCGCTTACAAATTGAACTAAAAATATCCTTGAATAGAACAGATTTTTAACTTTATCTTCAAGGATTCCATTGTATTTTTCTTTTTTTAATTTTATTTATTTATTTTTTATGTGTATGAATGTACTGTCTGCATGTCGTCTGTGCACCCGTGTCGTGCAATGCTGCAGAGGTCAGAAGAGGGTGTCAGATTCCCCTGGAATTGCAGTTACAGACGTTTCTCAGCCACCATGTGGGTGCTGGCGATTGAACCCGGGTCCTCTGCAAGAGTGGTAAGTGCTTTTAACCGCTAGGCCATCTCTCCAGCCCCATATTTTTCAATAATACCGGGATACACTCATCAGCTTTCTGGTCTATCTTTGGGGATACAGGCTCAGTTACCAACTCGAGTTAATTATTGCTATGGTCTATTATTGTTGAAATTATGCCATGATTTTTGCATAATCGATACCATGGCCTGACAGACCCACATTCATGTCCCTTATATATTTTTTCTATCTCTATTATATTTCCCAGTAATTTTCAATATTTTATAAATGTGGTCCTAATTTAAATTATATTTCTTGTTAACATAAAATTGTCCTCATTAACTCAGTCTTTCCATCAGGTAATATATATATATATATATTTGGTACTTTTATTATGTTGGACCACTATCATTAAGAACCTGACAGTTACACCTCATCACAAAGCAAATGACAGATGTAGTAACTCTTTTTTTTTTACTGAGTCTAAGCTTGTTAGCTTTTTTCAAAGATGAACACCAAAGACACTCATAAGAAATTAGGGGTGCTGGGGAGATAGCTCAGCAGTGAAGAGCAATAACTGTACTTGCATATGATGGGGTTTGTTTCCAAGACCCTACATGGCAGCTGACAACTCTCTATAACTACAGTTGTGGGGGATCTGAAACCCTCTTCTGACCTCCATGGGCATTGCATGACATATCTTTACTTACATACATGTAAGCAATATGCTCATGCACATAACATAAAAATGAGTGAAATATTAAGAGAAATAAATTAGGAAAACCCTTTCTAATGCCAAATTTTGTCCTTTCTCATTATTAGTATTAAGACACTGAATATAGACTAATATCCCCACAGCTGTATACTCCGGTATTTTTGGATACTATAAACAGGCCATAAATTGATCATGAAAACCCAACACCCCAAAATAAAAACTATATGATGAGTAAGTTAAAAAATGTGACTGGTAGAGCAAGTATAACATCTTCAGTGAAGCTCCATTGCTTAAGAATGACCCTTCTGGATATCATGCTGAGTGAAGTACACAGTCAGAAAAACAAACGACAAATGTTATCCCTCATCTGTGGATAATAGTGCCAATTACCTAGTTGTAAGTATTTCTTGTGGGCAGCCCCTGAGCTTTTGTCCAAGCAGTTGGGAGTTACGCATATTGGAAACAACAACAACAACAACAACAACAACAACAACAACAGAAAGGACTGCATCAAAGAACTGACTGAAACAGTGAACTTCTGCTCAAAACAGTCAACTTCCACATTATTCTCCAATAATGAGAAAGACTAAGAAAAAGATGAAAAGCATGTTTGGCAGAACACATGAGCTCTGGTGGGGGTGGGGGGATAGGATGGGGGACACAGGTCTAGATTTGATAAAGATATATAAATAATAAATAAAAATGAATATCTTATTGTATTGTGGAAGGAAATACAGTGTTTAAAATTTGGTAAAAAAATCAGAGAGATTTATGTATGACAATTAACATGGCTGTACATATGCATAATAGAAGGGATGATGAGAAGATCTGAGAAGGTGATATAAATGTCTGAGGATATTATAGAGATACATGGTTATTATCACTGTTACAATAAAATAAAATAAAATAAAAGATTTTCTCCCACTCAGTGTGGTTCTACTTCCCTTCACTGGGTGTTTCTTTTGCTGTACAAAAGCTTTATGGTTTAGTGAAGTCCCAATTATTGATTGTTGAGCTTAATGCCTGAGCAGCTGATGGCTGATTTAGAAAGTACTTTCCTATGCCTATATATTGGAGGATACTGACTATATTTTCTTCTAGGAGGGTCAAAGTTTCAGGTTTTATGCTGAGGTCTTTGACCCATTTGGTGTTGACTTTTGTGCAGGGTGAAAGTAAAGGGCCCAATTTCATTCTTCTGCAAGTGGAAATCCAGTTTTGCCAGAACCATTTGATGCATATGCTGTCTTTCCTCCATTGTCCATTCTTGGAACCTTTGTCAAATACCAAGTGGCTGAAATTGTATGCACTCATGTTTGGGTCTTCTTTGTGTTTCATTGATCTGCATGTCTATTATCATGCCAGTACTATGTGTTTTCATGATTGTAGCTCAGTAATATAATCTCAAATCTGGTATGGTGATCCCATCTGTGTTGTTCTGTTTGCACAAGATTGCTTTTGCTATCCAGTGTCTTTCGTGATTCCATATGAATTTTAGGATGATTTTTCTCTAGCTCTGTTAAGAACATTGTGGATATTTTAATTGACATTGCATGGAAATTTATAGATTGCTTTTGGTAAAAAAAAATAAAATGAAATAAAATAAGACCCTTCTGTCCTGAAGTTCACTGACATGGTTACAGAACCGACATGGGAACTGGGCAAAAGGGTGACTGAGTTATTTAAACTAGGTACGTGGTATTTTTATTTCTGAGTTTATTTGAATAAAATTATTATTTGTTCTGTGTGTTTTTTCTTAACCTTTTGAATTAAATTTTTCTATCTAGTTTTTAGCAAAAGCTATACAGCCATCATCTATTTAATCTTAATAATATACTATTGAATGTTTGTGCATTTTGTACATCTTAATACTATTATAACCCCTTCCCAATATCCCCCCTTACCCCTTCAATTGATTTCATGCATTCTGCCATAGATGTTCAGGCGATCTCATCAAATTTGTGTCCCTTTATATGATTTCATGTACGGGAATCTAGTCACTGCCTTAAAAATGACTTTATTTTAGAATGTTAAAAATAAGTACACAAAATACAGATGACGTGGTTTCTAGCGGTTACTGAATAAGAAGATTTAGGCCATACTGAAAATTTATATCACTGTGAGAGTGAAGCTTCAACTTCAACATGATTGGATAAAAGCACCTAGGTCATGAATGAAACCCGTCTTTTGGCTTGCTTGTGAGGACATTTTCACAGATTAACTGAGGAAAAGAAAAATAGACTTGAAAATTTGTAGCACTGAGCAAGAGGCTTGGGCCTTGGAACAAATGAAAAGAAAAAAAAAATAAAAGAGAAAGCCAGTTGGGTCCCAGCATCCATTGATCTCTGTAGTTGGTCCACCCTGACTGGAGCCAGCAGCCACCACCACTGTGCCACACCTATGACCTTGGTCTGTACTCAAACTACAATCCAAAGTAAATTGTTTCTTGTTTTCTGGTATTTGGTCACAGCGGTGAGAAACACCTGACAGAACTGCTTCCTCCGTGTTTCTCATTGATAGGCATTCATCTTTCTGACTTAATATTTCTTATTTTTAAGTAAATTTTTTTTATAAATAAATGAAGACTGTTCATGATGTGTCATTAACTTCTTCAGAGTCAAGGACCATTGAATTTCAAAAATATTCCTAGTACTGGACCTTTCAAAGTGGTGAGTACAGTCAATACAATAAATTTCAATACATCTTAAGTTAGTTTTATTTTGAAAATAAGTCATTCCAGAAAGCCCTACCTTTGTGAGATAATTTAATGATGATTTACCAGATATAGTACCAGAGAGTAGACGCAGATGCAACTAGATTTTAGTCTTCCTTTTACTATCAGCTACCTGTAACCTACAGTGTCAATTTCAATTTGATTGCATGTGAACTCTTCATGATGGAAGATTTGTGTGAATATAAATATGGTGACACAAAGTACTTGGCACCTCAATAACACATTGAGACATCTAAAAGATTTGTTGTTTATGTGACTTTTAGAAGCGTCAATGTCATTGTTAATAATATAACTTGAATATACATATTTTTTTCTCCAAAATGTTAGATGTAATGAAAACTTTTGTTGCTATACTTTCATATCTGAGATAGCAATATAATTTATATTTTAAGCACAATTTTAGAGTAAAATGGGCACTGTTAACAATTTTGGCAGTTTTCTACCAAACTGGCCAAGTCTCACGGATTTGAGATAGAATTTAAGTAGAATTTTTACCTGGAAGATTAGGGATTTAATCAGGTTTTCTTACTCTAACAGAAAAATAAACCAGCTTTACACTTAAATACATGTATGAAAAATGAACTCAGTGGAAATACAATTATGTGTCTATTCATTTGGGGTAGTCAGGCAAAAAAGAGGTACAGAAAATGCCAGCATTCCTGGTATGTGGTTATATCTTTTCCTTCAAGCCTCTGATTATTATTCCCCAATTCCTTTTTCACTGTTATTAACATGGAACATTTATAATTCCATAACTCACTTGACATCCTTGAATTATTAGCTCAAATTAAATTCATTACACATTTCCTATCTGTTCTGGATTTTTAAGAAACCATTTAAGAAATGCTAATACCCTATACTTTCTATAGTATGGTCAAATGTCTTCAGATAAAATTAATGGAAATGCATATGTGCCTAGCTGTAGGGTGATGCTGGCTCCTTTGGCTGTAGCATCTGAGGCCAAATGTCTCCTGTAACATTTCTTCCCTCCTTCATCACAGGGCTGTGAGCATACTCAGTTTTATATTCTTCAGTTGCAGGTTAAATTGTTTTTCCCTTCATGCCACTAATCTCAAGATGGAATGGAATTATTCATTTATTTAAAAACTTTGTTATTGAGCATTTTTTTATTGATGCTTTGTGTATTTCATACATCATTTTCCAATTCAGTACAGGCATATATCCCCTTCCCTTCCCCCCACCCCACCCCTACCCATCCCAGATTATGCATTCTGCCATAACTTTTCTGCATCTTTCTCTGCTTTTTTGTTTTGTTTTGTTTTCATTTTTTTAACAATAAGTGATAATTTGTGAGTACAAGCATCCTTCATGTAAAATCAATTTGCAAGCAGTTGTGCCCAAACCCACACAGCTCATGGATCCCACCATCCAGCAGAGTGGCTTGTACGTTCAATCAAGTTGATCAAATGAGTGTCCAGTCTATATTGTTGTAGTTTCACCATTAACACCAATAACAGCCCTTACATTCTACCATGCCCCCCTCTTCCGCAGATTGTTCCCTAGGCTTAGAAAAGGGGCACAGGTGGATGAGAAGCAAAACAGTCTACTTTCTCTGGAGCTGATGTCTTGGTCTCTAGTCAATTTTGGCTGTTTTCTTTCATGGGCTGCGAGCTTGTCCAGGCATAGCCTTTCGATCCTACTAATGAAGCACATGCAATTAGATATATAGGTATTTAAACAGTATAATATATGGCCTTTCGATCCTACTAATGAAGCACACGCAATTAGATATATAGGTATTTAAACAGTACTAATTGTTATGGTAGGTTACTTTGGTATAGACACCGATGTTTGGGTGGTATGTTAATTCATGAATTACATTTTCTTCTGTTAAGTATGGCAAGGTCTTTGTGTGGATTATAACATCTCCTAACCATTAGAGGATGTAAGCTTGTGGCATCAGCCGTGGGTTATTCCTCCAAGGAGAGAGCTAATAGCCAATTAGATTTGGGATATACAGACATATGGCTGCCACTGCTGCACAGAATTTCCAGGCAGATGAGCTAATAGCCAATTAGATTTGGGATATACAGGCATATGGCTGCCACTGCTGCACAGTATTTCCAGGCAGGTGAGGTGTAGCTGGTGCTGACAGAGGAGTCTTGCTTGAATCAAGGAGACCTATATTTGCTTTATTGGTTTAGTGGCCTTTGGTAACACTCTCTGGTATTCCAGAGACCATCTGTACACTTGCAATTGTGATCTCAATACATCTTTCCCATGTTTACATCAGGTCTTCGACAGCAGGGCTTTTTCGCTTATCTTCTTGCAGATATCCCAGTTTAGAGGCAAGGAGCCTTTATCCCCATTAGTCAAAGATCTCCTTGGTAGAATAATCCATTGTTGATGTCAGAGCTCCTGTATTAATATATTTTGCTTAAATGCATAGCTTAAGGAGACTTTAGCATTATATTTGGTTCTGAATAGAGAATAATCCTTTTCACAGTTTCTATGTCTATTAGTCAATTAAAGAAGGCAGTTTTACTGGTTTTATAAGAGATTACCTCTATAAGAGTGGTCTCCAATTTACAGTTGGAGAACGACCTCATCATCATATTTCTCCTTGTTCTATGGGGGGGGAAGGTAAGAAAGTCTCTTGTATTAAAACCTTTGTGGCACCTAGAAGGTAAGTTTCATTAGGACTCATTATAAATAGTTGTTACAAGTAGGATCCACAGAGCAGTTTGATGTTTATAGCAATCTGAGGCTTTTCTTCCTTTCAATGTTCATACAGGCCAACCTTTCTGCTGGCACTTCCTGGTACATCCTCCTCAATGCAAAGCTGTATCTTTTCTTTCTCAGCCATTAAATTGGTGACATTTTGACCTGTTGGAATATACAAATCTTTTCCCATAGTTAGTTTTAAGATTTGAATTGCAAGGTTTTTGACAAAAGTTTTCATATCTTTCTGTATCCCCCTTTTTTAATTTTAGGTTTTTGTTTTTTGACCCAT